>JAOSBM010000204.1:25963861-25977672 GCA_027568955.1 Erythroxylum tenue
GGAATCTTGGTACCGACCGATGGGAGACTATGCAGGATCTCCAGGGTGAAAGGAGAGCTACCCTGTGCGGACGTTCGGCCCGGACGAGAATTCGCAGCCAAATTGATTCGATCACCCGCAACTTTTTCTAGGGCTTCTGCAGAATGGCGATCGGCCATCACACCAATCTGCCTAGCGGGGGCCGGGGCTGGTCTGTCCGAGACTGCCGGATTTGGCGGATCAGCAGATCAGCCGCCTCCTCTATCTGCTTTTGAGTGAGGGAAACTTGCCGGGGTGCAGGAGGATTTTCATCCAGGGAGCGCTGGGAATTAGAGTGAGAGTTGGCCTCGGCATTATCCTCCAAGGCTACGTTCTGCTCTGTTTGATCTCGATGGTGAGGCTGCGGGTGATCGTTCGGATTCGAGGATTGAGTGCGGGACTCATGATGTGGTGGCGAAAGGGGGACGGGCAGTTGTAAACCCATCCGTTGCATTGCAAGTGCCATGACGGCAGCTATGTCGGGGTTGGCTGCTGCTGCCTGGCTAACCTGTGTGTGTCTGCCGGATCTCGTTGTGGCTGAACACTGCTATTCGGATCCATAAGGTCTATGGGTATGGTTTCTGCAACACCTGCAAAACAAATAAAAGAACACCGGGGGTGATTGCCGGCAGGCCCCTCCGATGCTTAAGTCAGTCCTTTAGTGAGGGTAATGATCGCTTAGAGCAGAAAGAGCTAGGGTTTTAGTCGCATACCTCCATCATGGCTGAATAGTACCTTATATAGGGGATACTAGCTATGTTTAGGTCTTTACGTTAGTCTTAGTGTTTGCATGGGAGACGATCTCCTACTAATGGGCCGTTGATGTCTGGGCTCGAAATTGGGCCTCTTATGGCCGACCCAACCACAAGCCAAATTAAAGTCAAGTTCAGTCTAATTGTTTGAGTTAAAATGAAATTAATCAAACCTGTTTAAGTCTATTCAGATTAGCCTAAAATTCAATTAATTCATTGGTCCGATAATTCAATCAACTCATCCATCCAAAATTCAATCAATTCACACATTTTCTTGTTGATTCACACATTTTCTAATATTTTAAAAATCAAACCAGAAGTTAAACCAGTAAGATAAGAGGTATAAGGTTTAAAAGATTTCAACAGTATTAAACTGTTATAAAATTGGCTAAATACTAAATAAAATTAAAAATTTAAAATATAATTGAAAAAATTGGCCTTATTTACTGGAAATTTTGAAGTTTAATTAAAAATATTATTAAATAAATTAATTGATTTATTTTGATTTATAAAACTTATTAATTTATTAAAATTGGCTAATTAATTAATAAATAAATTTTTTAACAATAAAAATTATTTAAATAAATTGAATCTAAAAGTTAAAAACTAAACTAAAAAGTTAAACAATTCAAAAATTTTATACTTAAACCGACTAAATCGATCAAGTCTTTTAATCATGATTATCTCCTACAAAGCAAACGACGTTCTATGAAATTTACATTTTATCAATCGGATCAAAATAAAATCATTATACAAAATTAAAGGAAATTTCTTATTCTTTTTCTTCTCACTGAGAGCTAACAATTTTATCATTTTCCTATAAAGTCATGCATTGCCATGACAAATCTCAGCATCAGGGGTTTAGCTTGATGTCAAATTTATAGTTTTTTTCTTATCAAAATTCGATTCATGGTAAGTGCTCGGCTGAATAAGTTTGTATATATTTCTGCTTCCCCATTTATTAAAGAAAAAAGTCCATCTGTTTCCAATAATCATTTTTGTTTTCGCATATTTCATACTGAAACCTCACATTTAGAGGCCATCCTGCAAACTATCCCCCAGACTTCATAAGATTTTCCAACCACAGTTCATGAATCACTGCGACTTTAAACAGACAGATCACGGAAAGGAAATTCCACATCACGAATCAATCTTATTTTGCAGCAGGCAGGAAACAAACTCTGGACAAAGAAGAGCATGCAAAGTGAACAATTTTCCGCATAGAGTCTTATAATCCATGAATGGCGATGCGAAATAAAATGCTAAAGATCAACAATAGCAACCAAAGTTGTGTACTGGTTTGGAAAGTTCTGCTTGAAAAAAGAAGGAATATGCAAAAGCTTTCATATCTTCATATGTGCCCTCGCTATCTAATGGTGCTTAACCTCGAAGAGTCCATCTGGTCCTGTGTTCACAAAAATCGAAAATCTGTCAAAAGGAATCAAGCAAAATCTATGACCATAAAACTTGTAAAAGGAGAAACGCAACCAATTTTTAGGGAAAGAACTAAGCCAGCCCCCAACCAAATTCAGACATTCTAACAACTTCACTATCACAAACAACTAAATTTGGTGCAGTATGCATTCCCACTCTGGATTAAGCAGAACTACAGACCAAACATTATGAACCCAAAAGCTTAAAACAAATATTATAGCCTCCCAAATGAGATCAAATGTACTTGATCAATGTTATAACTTCATTTTAGATTCATGAATCATACATCAGAGTACTGAGTTAAACCAAATCAATTCAGCCCTATTGACTTCTGGCAAGCAGAACCATATGGATTTAAGCCCCAATCTAATGCTTGAGCCACCATAAGAAAAATTGAAAACAGATTAATAGCAAAGCAATTAGTTTGTTGGTTTGAGAAGCAAAATATAAAATAAAACAAGGAAAGCAATAGGAAATACCCCATGGAAACTCCTTGTTGCGAATGTGCAAATATGGATACGGCTGCACCAATGGGGACAACAATTAGCAGACAATACCCAGGTACAAAAATTATGTCATTGATGATTCGTGAAAAAAACATGGAAGAAAATTAACCAATTTGAAATTTAATCACAATGGTTGAAATGTAAATCATATGTATATCAAAAGTCTCATAAACAACAATATCAAGAGAAAAGAAAGCTCACAGGAGGCTCGTCAAAGTGGTGATGACCCTTTGAGAGGTTATAAATGGCCAAGAGTGTGCAAGTAGTAATGCCTAGGTATGTTATCTTCTCCCACTTAGCCGCCTCCTCTATTAAAATATAAAGCAATTCTCAACAATCAAAACCAAAAGGAAACAGAAGATACAATTACTTATGAGATAAGATCAAACTTAGCTTGATAAATTTTGCTAAATACAGTTCCTTTTGGAATTAATGTATTCTTAGTTACCAAAAAAAAAAAAAAAGCTTGATGAAGAACTCGATTTTCTTCATTATTCGAGATTCTTTATATCCATAACATATCTCGTCAGCCAAACATCAAAAAATTTACACACGAAACGTAGAACAAGGAAAGAGTCCTAACAATCAAATTCCAAAACCCAATGCAGCTGTAACTACGAATCACAAATTTGGCAGTTAAAAGTATAATCATATTCAGGTTAAGAAAACAGACCTTAAATATGGAATTTAGATGCTATACAAGAAAGAAAAAATAAAGAGAAGTAGATTTACGAGCATCGTCGTGGTGAGCAGAGGAAGAGAAGCCTCGTTTGGGAGACGCTCTAGAACCGCCGCGAAGGGCGGTCCGGAGAGCACCAGAACGGATCAACGCCGACGCCATTCTTCGTTTTCGGTTTGGAATGGTAAATGATGCAACCCTTTCTCAAAGGCCTGATCCAATTCTTAATTTCTTACACCTACCGAAAAGAAAATTGACGATTTTACCCTTGACGTTCTTTGTTAATTAGGAAAATAAATAGACCTGAACATGGGCTTTTAGGAGCATCAAACCCGACCCAACCCATTGAAAATATTTGAGTCAAAGGCCCAAATGATCAAAGAGTGTAATGTCTATATCTTGAGTGGGCACAGGGTGGCTGTTTCTGTTTCTGTGTGCCACTCTGTGCTCACTCTCGTCCATCTATCCATTAAATGTTAATAGATGGATGGATGAGGATGGACACAGGGTGGCTCACAGGCTCGGGAACAGAGGAATTGATCTCGTCTTGAGTTTGATTCTTTCAAATTTCAAACGCGTAAATCACATCCCTATCATTTTGTAAAAAGTTTAATTATTATTGTTATTTATATTATCATGTTTTACCTTGATTTTTTAAGATAATATTTTAAACTATAATTTAACTATAACACATAATTAGGCTTTTGGTTATTTGAAGACAACTTCTTTATTAGTCAGAGATACGGTTGTGTGGTACTCAATCTCTCCAAATTTAATATATTTGCGAGATTTTTCTTGTTTTTTTAATTTTAAATTAAAATAGAATTAGTTGAAAAGAAAAAAAGGGATTTGGGTCATTGCTATCTCCACTTGTATCTTAAAGTAATGATTACCAAAATAAAATCTATAAACTCCATTTCCATATAGGTTTCTGTCCTGTTATACAAGAGTCTATAAACTCCATTTCCATATAGGTTTCTGTCCTTTTATATAAGAGTGCATTTCTCTGTTAATAAATGCAAATGGCATATCTCAATAACTTCAGTCAAAATGGAGATAACTCCTTTTCTATCTCAAGTTTGAGATTAACTCCTTTTCATATTCATTTTTAATTGGGAAGAAAAAAAAGAGCATATCAATGATACTAAAGTCTCCCTTGATTAAGCCTTTGCAAACTAAAATCCCCAAATGAATTGTAACTATGAAGAAAGCTAGGAATTATGGTTTATGCATTCCCTTACTACTTGACTATGCATTCTCTTATTAGTACTTTCCCAGAGCTCAGTTGGTGAAAAGAAAGAATGCCCTGAAACACTCTCATACAACTTTAACAGTAACAGCAAAATATAGCAATTTCATATGGTTTTGCAGTAGCATGCTCAGAAGGTTAACCCTCATGATCGGCATCATCGGCATCAACCGATGAACTACTCGCTGATACATTAAGGTCAAAAGAATGTTTAAAGAATCCAGGTGGATTAGAAGTTTGAGAAGCAAGTTCCTCGCGGCGCTTCTGTAGACATCCCAGTGTTTCTTCCAGCAACCCCTTTAGCATCCGCATTTCCTCCAAGCTGAGGTCATCCGGCGGTAAATCCATCAGACACTTGCCCTGTGATTTTTCACCGAGCTGCTTAAGTATATCTGCTTTCTTCTTTCCAGATTCCAATTGCTCATATATATCGTTACAAGTCTTGTTAAGTTTGGCCAGTATATGATCGCGGTGATCAGGCTGTCGCTGGATGCTAGAAGCGTCTGCATCTTCATGGTGAACAAGTCTATTGAAAATACTGTCCAAACTTGGATGGCCAAATGAGAAGGCCTTCCCTCCAGGTGAAAAGATTATCATACCAATATGAACGGCACATAAGGTACAGAGCTCACTAGCCTTTTTGAAGATTCCTGCTCGTCGTTTCGAGAAACAAACTTGCCTGGCCTTTGTTGCCTCAATCAGCTTCATCTCAATCTTTTGGCGACCTCTGGTCATTGTTCCTGCAGAAAGATGATTAAACAAAGATTGACTCGCTCAATTAGAACAGAAAAACTTTAGAGTACAAGGTCAACTCTCATATCATCCACAATTTATATCCGCGTCCGCATTCCTAAGTTAATAAATGCAATTGCAAACCTAAACAAATCCAGTCAAAAAGTGGAAGTAATTATACAAAAGAAAATCCATTATTGGTAACTAGTATTAAATACAAGTTATGTTACAAAAAAGCATACCAAACCAACCAAAAATGAAAAGTGTGCTTGTCGTTTACGGTGCAGAATGTCCTAGAGCCATACTCTATGTAATGACATAGTTAGAGAATCTGAAAATGCATATTTCTAAATATAATGAAATCATGTCAAAGCGCAGGTGACATTCTAATAAAAAATGCAAAAGGTGGATATAGATACCAAAACAAAAATTTTGTGCACTCATCATTGTTTACTTCGATAAGAACTAAAGTCAATAATTCTTAATGTCAAATAAATATTGATACTAAGCAATACAGAAAATCACCACTAAATTTTATTAAGACAAAGACTTATTCTTCCCCCTGCTTCACCAAATGCAAGACTTTGTGCCTTTCATACTTACCTTGCCTTTGATACCAGCCTTTAGAAAGAAGCATTAGAAGGAAGAACAGAACAAAGACCTCCATCCATATTTACCTACTGACAGAACAAGAATTTCTAAAAGTTACAAGAGCAACTCTGTTATAGAACCAAGATGATTTGTGAAAGAGAGTACAATACAACCCAATCTCCCAGTCAGAGTGACATCTAAATTTTTAAACCCGAATGGAAGATGATTTATGAGAGGATAAAAACCTGATGCCTACTAACTTAAAAGAGAAAAGCAAGACTGGCAAGTCAGGTTTGATCAAATGAACAAATTAACATGCCTCTTCAATACATTCCATGTTAAGAGGTCAAAGTAAAGGGCCGTATGATGTTAGAATGATTTCAAGCTTCCCTTCTAAAACCTAATAACGTCCGTTCTGATTCAGTGACGAATATTATTAATCTTTGAACATACTTCTCTATGGATTATTTTAAAAAATTTTCAACTAATCAATGCCTTAATCAATTATCCATCAAACAAAAGCAAGAAGCAAAATTGAGCACCAACATGCATGCCTAGCTTCAATGGTGTAATAAAAACACTCTTATTTGCATATCCGAACAAAAATTTCAGAAATCCCTAAAAAGTTACAATCTTTACATATGGGCACCTGTAAAATGCAATTAAGTACACAAATTAACGGCTAATTCTGTACAAATTAAAAGAAGAGGGAAATAGAACAGTCACCATTACTAAATTCGAACGTGGAGTTTGTTGAACAAGACTCGGCCATTGAACCAAGTACAATGGAGTTATGAGTCGATAAAAGAAACGGGTTTCACGCCATGAGGAAGGAGATGAAGAAATTTGATGAATTTGTGGGATCTTCTTTGTCTTCATCATCACCTAACTCTCTCTCACAGAACTTCGGCTGTCTTTTCCGTTGAATGTGACAACTTTGCTGAAAACAGCTTAGTTCACGTGGAATTCTGCAAGTGTCTCGATTGGATTGAGCCCACAGGCCTGGTTTGGTTTGGGTTCAAACGTTGGTAATATCCATTTAGAGCCTCGTTCTATATACTATACGAATTCGAAGTGTTTATCTTCCTCAAGCTTGCAATACTCTTCAGAAGTAACTTCATTATCAATTAAGAGTACCAAATTGTTGTTGTTGTTGTAGGCTTCTAATAGGTCATTTTAGATTTCATCTAATTTTTATAAATTCAAAATTTGATAAATCTAAACTCTATATATCACCTTAGGGCGTGGCTACAGCATGTAGCGTATTACGCAATCATGATGGCAACTGGCGTGGTGGACTCTCACAGACTTTGGTTAATGTGATACAATGTCTGATGAATTCTGGAGAGTGTTTACAGGAGTATCGCTAGCATGGGACCTCGGCTTCCACTGACTGGAACTAGAGGTGGACTCTACCGCGGTGCACCATATCATCTCATCCTCGGATATCAGCTACACTGCCCTCCACCCCATTGTCACGGTTATACACGAACTTTTCACGCGGAACTGGACTGTTGTTCATCGCCACATTTACTGATAGAGCAACAAATGAGCTGACTGGCTTGCTACTCACGCAGAACATTTTCCTGTCGGTGTCACAACTTTTGCTACTACACCTATACGGTGCCAACGTCTTCTGATAGAGGATCCGTCGGGGATCTGTTTCCCCAGACTTGTTTTGTAACTTTGTTTGTTTTTCCCTTTAATAAAAAAAATATATATTGAGATGGGTGGGTGAAGTCAAACTTAATTTTTTCATTATAAAATTTGACTTTAAGAATTAGATCGAGTTTTGTTTGTAGAATTCAGCTATTTTAAACTTTATATCAAATTTAATCGTCACCAAAATAAATTCTATAAAAAGTTTTGAAGACTAGAAGCATAATCTCAAAGTTAAAGCAATTTAAATTAGTCGTTAAAGGTTAAAAAACTAAAAATAAATGTCTTATATTATTATTTTAAACTGAAAGTGCATTTTGAATCTCAACAAATACAATTTGAATCATAACGTTTTAAAGTGTTCAAATTAAATCCTAACATTTTCAAAATATTCAGAACAAACCTTAAATGGACAAAAAATTTAATAGGTAGTTAAATGTTATATTAATGTTGGCATAACATTATTTTTATATTTTCTAAATAAAAGTTGATTTCATTGTCACATAATTATTTTTTTGTTGAAAGTCACATAATTAATTTTTAAAAATTAATTAAAAAATAAGTCTCACTGTCACAAAGCCTACTATTGCAAATTTTATACAATAGGTCTCACTTGTTATATGACAGTGAGACTCACTATACATATTTGAGACAGTGAGTCTCACTTTTCATGTGAAAGTGGAACTATTATTACATATTTAAGACAATAAATATCAATTGTCATTTGATCGTAAGGGTTTACTTTTTTTAAAAAAAAATAAGAAAGAATATCATATAAATGTTTATGTGAAATTAAACTAATGGAAAGTTAAACTCATTAAAATTTTCATTTACTTACAATTTGTTTTAAATGTTTTGAAAATGTTAAGGTTTGATTTGAACGTTTAGAAAAATGTTAGGATTTGTTATGTATTATGTTATAAATAAAAAGTTGGCACCATACTTTTAAGCTATTAACTTATAAAGAACAAAAACATTTTTTTATAATGTGGCAATTTATATTACACGCGGATGCTAATGGTAAACTTTTTATTTTTTCTTTTCCCTTTTAGCAAATAAACAAAACCATAACCTCTCAAATACGAAATCTTTGCATTGTTATTACATTACAATGATAAGAAAGTTCAATGCTTATGTGAGAAATACCTTAAAACCTTAATTTTCAGCTCCAGTCAAACTAAACATGTCGAAGTGTTACAAAGATTTTTCTTCAAGCACGAATTTGTCCCACAAGTTGCGTTAATTCCTTTGCACGACAATTTCATTTAGCTCCATTAAAACAAGGTTCAACTTTGTTCCGTAATCATCAACCCATCTACTCATTCTTGAACGCTTCACGACCATCGTAATACTTCATTCTCACGCACTTGCAAAAAAACTGCGAAATAATTAAATATTCATAGCAACAAAAAGAACATGAGAAAGAGATATGGCAAACACCAATCTTTATTACTTCCCTCAAAGTATACAAATGATTGTTCTCTCACATCTCTAAGTGTCTCCCATACTCACTTATGTTTAAGAGAAAGGCTAAAATGAACTATTTATAGGCACCTCTAGATGACCAAGTTAGAATACTAATAGAGCTCTACTAGTTAAGATCATAATTTTTTCCTTAGCAAATTACATTATACTAATCAATAGAATGACATCCTTATTCAATTAGGACTCTATTTAATAGGATTAAGCTACATCACAACAACAAGATAAAAGAACACATCTATCTAGGAATGATCTATCTATATCCACGAAAATCTCCTCTATCTTCTGATGATCCTTTTACATGATCTTTATCTCTTAGGGCTGATGTTCATTCACTGTGATCTTATCTGTCACATCATCCAAGATCTCTTTATCTCTATCCGTTGATGATGAGTCATCCAGTCAATAGCATAATGGTCCATCCAATGCTTTCCCATTCCAACTTCATTAGTCATGGTCCGTCCATTTGACCACACACTAAGTCTTCAGTCCATCAAGAACCCAAGCTTAGCCAATTTAGCTCGTATAAGGTCCGAAACTCTCCAAAAACTCATACCAAGTTTGACCTACTTGTTAAGTCACCTTAGAACTCTCGCATAGTCTTTCATGCGTGTGACCTAGGTAACCTTCCACTCAATGTCAATCTCAAACCTTTTTTTGGTCTCATATCTGAATATTGCATCTCGTTGAAGATTTCTGCTAATATATACCAATGCATGTCAACGCTTGACATTGACCCATTTTTCTCCTTGCCTCCTCGCAAGTCTTTACCTTATTTCGTTGTTCTGCATGTCGAACATTGGTTAAAGCTCGCCAATGCCCGCACGATTCCGTTAGTACGACTTAGGAGTCTAACACGAAGCAAGCTAGAGCAAGATCAGAAGAGTTAAGCTTACCTGGATGGATTAAATTTAAGTAATCGTTGGACTTCTATTCTTTACTCCGTGAATGTTTTCAAGAATTCACATAAACATTTTAATTGTATACATATAATCAATAAAAAATATATTGTCATTTAAATCATTTTACATGTCATTTTTAATGATTTTATTGTCATACAAAAATAATTTACTAATCATATTAATTAAAAATAATGATTAACGATACTAAATTCTTCTATGAATTAAATGTTATTTTTATTTTAAATTTTATTACTATTATTATTATTAACAACAACAACGTTCAACGAGAGTCTCGCTAAAATTAAGTATACGAGAAGATCCAATATGTGATATTATTTAATTATCACATAATTTTATTTTATATTTGTTAATATTTAGTTATTTATAATTTTAAATTGATAAGAAGAGAGAAAATAGTACTTGAAAGATTGTAAGAAGAAAAAGGAAATGCCTGAAAAGAATTAAGGTAGAGTGATCAAGAATAATATGGTTTTGCTAAAACTTACCAAGGACATGACCAGTAATATAAAACTTTGATATACAGATAAAGGAACTCATGTAAAGAAGTCTCTATCATTCTCGTAAGTCCTTTAAACTTTTTATTTTGGGTCATTCGTTTTATAGATAACCTTAATTTTTTATTAAATTGTACTTCTCTTTTAGTTATTTAGCTTAAGTAGTTTCTTACTTAGTCTATTTTATTGTACATATCTTTTTTTGTCCAATCTTGTATTGTTAATCTTTATCATGTTCTAAAGGTATCGAATTATATGTTTGTATATGTTTAGTCGTATGTATTTAATGATATTTTGTATTATTATTATTATTATTATTATTATTATTATTATTATTATTTAGTATTGCATGTGGATTTATCAACAACAGCCTCTCTATCATATAAGGATAATGTTGTGTATTATTGGAATTTTCCGTCCCTACATTGCAGTGAGAATCTCAACAATTGTTGTTATTGTTGTTGTATAGTTTTAAAATTATGACCATATTCTATATCATTTTAAATAAAATTTGATCAAATAAATTTTATAATGGTTAATAAAAAAGAAAGTTATTGGATAATAATAAATTATTTTTATAGCAATATTCCCAAGCCTTGCGTTGGACTTAAACATTAATTAAGAGGGATACGGTCAACAAGACGGGCAAGTATGTCAATAGGTTGGTTTTTGATGATTGACTTATGAAATGCCTGTACGGTCTTTTGAGGGACACAGACCAACTCATTTGATTTTAAAAATAAGAGGGAGCAGATCTGCTACTCTCAAATTGTTGCGATCCGTTGTGCTTTTAAAATTCTAGCCATCTCACTTATTATAATGAATGACTGTGATTTATTTAAGCGCAACGGGTATAATAATTCGGGAATAACAAATCTGTTCCCGAATAAGAAGCGAGGTGATTAATATCTATTTATCTATTTTGTTATCTTACATTTAAATTTTAAATTTTAAGATAATAATTTATTTCATGAGATAATCGAATTTCTCTTTTCTTTATTGGTATAAAAATTTGAATTTTGCAAATAAAATTAATATTTTAAAATTAAAAATCAGATAAAAGGTATAAAGTTTAAAGAATAATTTTTAATCATGAATTAGTGACTTTAAAAGATCTCAAAATTGCTCAAATGGGACCCTCACACCTCAAGAGACTTAAACGGCTGGATTGCTTTATTTTAACGGTCGTGATCTTCTCTGGAGCAAGTACTCTTCGTATGAGAGTCCAAAGCATACTTCTCTTCCAGAAGAGTTGTGATTGGCCCGTAGGTATCCTCAAACTCTTCAAACCCAAGCGAGTACACCACGTCTTCTCTGCTCCAACCCGCACGCAACAATACTCTCACTTGCCGCATCACGTACTCCTCATCAAACTTGGCTCCACAACAAGCCATTATCCATACCTTGATCACCACCGTCCATCAACATCAAATTCCTCACCTCCTCCTATCTCCGGCATCAGTTCTTTTGTGCCACTAACTATGTACCTATTTTGTGCCACAACAAATTCGTCAACGTTTTTATTTAAACCAATGTCGCTCTTCTCGGCTTCTCGCCTAAGCCAAGCCAATGCCCCTTCTTCTTTGATTTTGCTTCCCGCTTTACTTCTTCCATCAACTACTCACGTAGGCTACTCACGTACTCTTCGTATGAGAGTCCAAAGCATACTTCTCTTCCAGAAGAGTTGTGATTGGCCCGTAGGTATCCTCAAACTCTTCAAACCCAAGCGAGTACACCACGTCTTCTCTGCTCCAACCCGCACGCAACAATACTCTCACTTGCCGCATCACGTACTCCTCATCAAACTTGGCTCCACAACAAGCCATTATCCATACCTTGATCACCACCGTCCATCAACATCAAATTCCTCACCTCCTCCTATCTCCGGCATCAGTTCTTTTGTGCCACTAACTATGTACCTATTTTGTGCCACAACAAATTCGTCAACGTTTTTATTTAAACCAATGTCGCTCTTCTCGGCTTCTCGCCTAAGCCAAGCCAATGCCCCTTCTTCTTTGATTTTGCTTCCCGCTTTACTTCTTCCATCAACTACTCACGTAGGATTTACAACTATTTGCCAACAAGAGTTAGATCTCTTAAAGCCTCGACTTTCATCAATGAAAGCCCACCCTCTCTCTGTCTTCCTTTGCTCTATATTTGCTACGCAGGTAGCGTAACCAAAATGTCCCCACACTTACATTAAACACTCAATCCTTTCTCCTTTTCAGGCTTCACACTCACTTTAGTGGTTCTCTGTAAGTTGTTCATTTATCTCTTCTCCATGTCCCAAGAAGCTTTTCCTTTATTCATCTTCGATTCTCCTTTCTGCTCTATTTAAATCTTTTTTCTGGACAGTTGATCATTTTGTTTACGAGTGCTCAACTTGTTGAAACTCTTCTTAGTATGTTCTGTGTTCTTTTTTATTAATTTTCCTAATTTTTATAGAATGTGGTCTAGTCTGTAGTAAATGTTTATTTCCTTATTATTCTCATCTTTGTTTGTTGATTTCTCGATTTTGGAGTGTTTGAGTTCACTAAACGCGTCAAGTTCTTTCATTAGTTACATACTCTTAGTTTGTTGGTGTCTTAAGTAACCAAAGACTATTCTTCACTTGCCTTGTTGTTTACAAGGATTTGCCTTAATGTGTGTTTCTGAGTTGAGATGGTGTTTTCCTTTTCCAACTTGATTGATTTCTGGTAACTATTTACTTATCACCAAGTTGATATATATTACGGTACTAAATCGACTTGCTTATTGGCGTGACTTTGGAGAATATAGTTTTCCTGATTATATTTTGAGTTATGAATTTTCAAATCTGCTTTTATTAAGTCAAAATTTGAAATTAACATCTTTTCGCAAAATGTTCTGTCTGTGTGTCCCTGTTGAGTGATTGGAAATTTTTGATTTTTGGATGCAATTGTGAAATGGGTTGCTACATCTGGCTAGGTATGAAATGGAAAAGGTAATGCTTCCGTTTCTACTTAGATGCAAATGGTTATGAAATCAAACTAAACTAGCATGCCCTCGGCTTCAGATATCTTATTATTTCAATTTTCTAAATGTCTCAGCTCGATCATTGGTTTCAGCCCTACCTGTTTTATTTTACGTAAATAGATATGATACAAGGAATTATAGTTCAATACAGCTTATAATGATCGAATTTAGAATTTTTTATTCTCTTTTTGAAAGTTAGATTTTTTATATTTATTGTTCAGCAACTCACCCGAACGTGATATCTGATAAAATCATGAGATTACTATGTTGCCGGTATCAAAATACAATATACTAACCT
>JAOSBM010000204.1:25977772-25991625 GCA_027568955.1 Erythroxylum tenue
AGGACAACACCTAAACCATATACAAGCCATTCCAAATCTTCCATATACACTTCCAAATGTACACAAAAATACATGCATAGATCATTTACATATACAAGTGCCCTAAACCAAAAGAGAATACATACTTAAACTTGGGAGGCCTTAGGTGTTAACCCTATCTGAACTTTCACAAAAAGATCGCCGTTGCATTTCAAAAAAAAAACATTTGGTAAACTTGTTAGTTACCAACTCCATAATTATCATGAATCAATAGAGGGCCACTAAAAACTTAAAGGAACATTCAGTACCTAATCTTACAAAAATAGTGAAGCTAATGGTTTTTTGTACATACCTAAAGGAATTGCCAATTAATAAGAAGAGTAAGAGACCATTCTGTTTAATCAAAGTTGTGTTTCTAGCTGTGTATCTCAGAGCAAACAAACTGATACTAGGCTTTATAAATGTGTCAATGGATAATCCGTAGAGGAGCGCATCGTCAAGCTTCATCTAAGATGATTCTAGCAACATTCTCACTTTTTTAAGCCTTTCAAATTTGACTTTCATGGGTCCCTCACGTCTTTCTAGTCGTAGATTTAACACCTAAAACAAATTGTCACAAATCAAAATTGTTGGTGATGAAGAAAAGTCGAGGCATTGACATGTGTTGCAAAGGAACAGAGAAACATAATCATTTAGTTATTCATACCTCCTGCTGTTGTTCAAGCTCATAAGCCATCCAAATACTCAAATTGAAGGCAGCATGGAACATCTCATCCAATGTAGTTTTCCAAAGAGTTTCTTTGTTTATTTTCCACAGCAAGAATATTGTTGTTCCTACAACTATTTTCTGCATGAGAGATTAAATAATAACTTTAGATTATAATGCCGCAATATAAAATGGATAATTTCCCAATTCCAGCAGTCCTTAGAATTTTAACATAATACAAACACCCCAAAAAATACAATTCAACAAAAATTTAAGTTCATAATAAGTGACCATAGATTAAAATTCAAAGATCATCCCAACCAAGAAAACTTCATCCAATACATGCCTACGAAGGATTAATGAAGAGAAAGAGTTATGTCGTATCAATGATGATAAAGACATACTATCATATGCTTCCTTGTACATATCCACCAGTTTGGAACCTATTCCTCTTCTGTAATACTCCCAATCTATAGGCTCAGGTTCCTGTATAATGTAGAACCAGAAACTATTCAGATTCGAGTATCTAGATACTACCATTTTAAAATCCAACCACAAGAATTTCAGGTATTAAAAGGAACCTAAACAAACCTATATTCAATACAACAGACGTGAAATTTAAGCATTGAAAAACATCACAAACTTTCAATGTCAGGGTAAATGATTCATGACAAGATCAAGCATCAAGCAATAGCAATTCCACAAGCAATTCTACAAGGACACGTTTATTTCTATAATGAAAAAGAAATGATTAACCATCCTCAATGAATAACAGGGGGAGAACTTATAAAAGACCCCAAAATAAAAAACTTAGAAATGAAGATTTGGAAGTATAAATCACTCTCTTTAGTCCTTTAGTTTAGAGAATTACAATAGAGAGATGAAAATCTCAAACTCAAAAAAAAGGAGTATCTAAACAGGGACGGAGCTACAATGGGGGCACTTGCTCTCATTGCCTCCAACAAATTCTATATAAAAAAAGTATAATTTTAAATTTTGCTCTCATAAAAAAATAAAATTTTTTCTCATTAAAATTTTGCCCCCATTAAAAATAAAATTTTATTCCTATTAAAATTTTGCCCCCACTCAAAAAAATTTCTAGATCCGCCCCTGCATCGAAACAATCGAGACGAATAATTAGGTGGAGGGTCAGATCTAAACATGAAGATGGAGAAAACCCTAAAGCGTCTAGAGAAAGAACAAGAGGGACGTTAATAAAAAAAGCACCTGAGTGAACTTGGTTTGAAGCTGGGAGTTGATTTCGGGCCATCTAAAACACCAAGAGCAAAACAAAATCGCCCATGGTTTATTACACTGTTTTCAAGTGAAAAAAGATACTCAAGCACGTCGATATTCACCAAGTAAATAATCACTGCTTAAATTCAGGGACGGAGCTATGTATAGACTTGGGGGGCCACTGGGCCCCCCAAGTTTTTTTAAAAAAATTATTTTTAATATATATATATATATAAGGATAGAGTTATTTAAGGGTCAGTAGTATACCGGGCCCCCCAAAATTTTAAAAAATTAATTTTTGGGCCCCCCTATCTTAAATTCCTGGCTCCGTCACTGCTTAAATTACTCTACCTGTTTTCGAACAAATTTAGAGGGGGCTAATAACCAATTAAACACAAAAATCCAAAGAACTGGGCTTATTGTGTTTCAATAGAAGAAGAAGATAAACGGTTTCAGAGGCCGTAAGAAGAAGACGAAGAACGGAGCAAGTTGGCAAAAGCTGATCGTCTATTAGAGCAAGATCTAATAAATATGGATGGAAAGAGTTGAGAGTGAGGTTGAAAAAGTAAAGCGGGAAGTAAAATCAAAAAAAGGATGAGGCATTGGCTTGGCTCGAACGAGCGTCAAGCCGGAACTTTATTTTAAATTAAAACGACGACGTATTTATTGTGGCACAGAATAAGTTGAGTTAGTGGCATAGAAGATCTGATACTCCTACCTCCGGTACCAAATCTTTTATCTCATTTATTCAAGACCTATTCTGCCTCACTTATGCACAGCCAGATTTTGCGGGGGCTCACTTAAATTTAGTGCATGAGTAAAACAGGGTTTGGAGCCCGTCTCCACCCTCCATCTCCCAACCATCCAATACACCACCTCTGGCCAATCGCTTAGACAATCTTCACCACTCCACCACCCGCCCGTGGCCCACGCGCCACCATCCGCCTCCCTCTCTCTGCCGCTCCGACCAAAACTCAACCCACTTCTCCGCCGACTCCGTCCATGCCGGAACTTTAATTGGTTCCTTCGCTTTCCTAGAACAATAACAGGGGTCAATAATGTCTAACCTCGGTTGAAAGAACTCCATTTCTTGGAAAAACCTTGCAACATCAAAGCTCAAAACGTACACATGACGATCATCGACGTAAAACATCGGATTCCCGGCAACATTCGGTGAGGAAGGAATGTAACAGTTTCTGAATATGGGAACAAGAACGAGAGCTTTGTCCAACAACTGCTTAGCCAAACTCAAAGCTTTGTGACCGTCATCAGGCTTTTGACCCCAAGAATCAACCCAGAAGTTGGTTTTACGAAAGTTCTTGGAGAGGTTTAACACAGGGAGGTTTACAGAATTTGGAGCTGTTGTGGAGATGAAGAACGCCAATTCGGGAAATGAATACCAACGGGGAGACCTTCTTGGAGGATTGAGCGGAGGTCAGGAGGAAAAGTGAAATGGAAGGCGGACTCTAATGAGGAGAATTCAACGTCGGTGAGGCCAGGGAGGACAGTAATATGGACTTAAGGTGGTGGATGACAGTTTTGGCATAAGCAGAGAAGGAGAAACATACAAGTTCAGAAGTGGTGACTTCGGCTCTGGTTAGTGTCCGAGTAGTTGCTGCCATGGAGGAGTAATTAATTTCCTGTTAATGGAAGGAAAAGCTGTCGCTTAGATGTGGTTCAGTTTTGAACAGAGAAAATGGAGGAGAGGCATAGGGATAGGAAGGAGAAGAAAATACTGTGAAGCGAAGAAGTCTCGATGGCTTCAGGATACTTAGGGAGACGAACTGTGAAGTTTTAACGTCTCAGGACTTTGTAATAGAATCTCTTATAGCTTAACATGGAAGTCTTTTAATGCAGGAATTGGGAATATTTCAATCTTGAGTAGGCCCAGCTGATTTGTTACATTACATGAGATGGGAAGTTTTAGCTTGGGTTGATACAAGTTACATGAGTTTGGGATTTGAAGAGGTGATTTTGCACACATTCCTTCCATTACCACAATAGCGAAGATAGAATTTTAAAAAACAAACATTCAGATAAACCATATTCATGTCTTGTTCAGGAAGAAATAAAGGCAATCACCCAAAGGTGAAACATAGTAATAACCAAAGTTTAGCCAACAACAATCCACCATGTAAAGGGACTGATACATGGGGATATCAAATAAAAGACGATGGATAATAAATGAGATGTCAGTCCACTCAGTACTCCTCGCCATCATCATCCTCAGGCTCAACATCCTCAGCTCCAACTTCTTCATAATCCTTCTCAAGAGCAGCAAGATCCTCACGGGCTTCAGAGAATTCACCTTCCTCCATACCCTCACCAACATACCAGTGCACAAAAGCCCTCTTTGCATACATGAGATCAAACTTGTGATCAATACGAGAGAAGACCTCTGCAACACTGGTGGAGTTGGAAATCATGCAAACAGCCCTCTGCACCTTTGCAAGATCACCACCTGGAACAACAGTTGGTGGCTGGTAGTTGATACCGCATTTGAAACCAGTTGGGCACCAGTCAACGAATTGGATGGTACGTTTGGTCTTGATGGTGGCAACAGCGGCGTTGACATCCTTAGGTACCACATCACCTCTGTACATCAAACAGCAAGCCATGTACTTGCCGTGTCGAGGATCGCACTTGGCCATCATGGATGAAGGCTCAAAAGCACTGTTAGTTATCTCGGCAACTGAGAGCTGCTCATGATAAGCCTTCTCAGCAGAGATCACAGGTGCGTAAGAAGAAAGCATGAAATGAATCCTAGGGTATGGGACCAAGTTAGTTTGGAACTCAGTCACATCCACATTCAGGGCACCATCGAACCTCAAAGAGGCAGTAAGAGATGATATCACCTGCAGTCATCATCAGAAAAAGAGGTAATATTAGATCAAAACTTTAACAAGCAAGAAAAACTGGGGAATATTGATCTGTGTTGCAGAAGTGACAGTTCATACTTGGGAAACCAGTCGGTTTAGGTTGGTGTAGGTAGGGCGCTCAATGTCAAGGGAGCGCCTGCAGATATCATAAATAGCCTCGTTATCAAGCAGCACAGCCACATCAGTGTGTTCCAAAAGGGAGTGAGTGGAAAGGACACTGTTGTAAGGCTCAACAACCGATGTTGAAACCTGTGGCGATGGATACACTGTAAAGCCAAGCTTAGACTTCTTGCCATAATCCACTGATAAACGTTCCAACAATAGAGAGCCAAGCCCTGATCCAGTTCCTCCACCAACGGCATTAAAGACCAGGAACCCTTGGAGCCCAGTGCAGTTGTCAGCAAGCTTTCGTATGCGGTCCAAGCAAAGATCAACAATCTCCTTTCCAACTGAGATCAGGAGAACAAATATTAACAACTCATATTACAACACAATTAATCACTAAAACAAATGAGACAAATCATTAGATGTAACATCATTACTGGTATAGTGGCCACGAGCGAAATTGTTAGCGGCATCCTCTTTGCCGCTGATGAGCTGCTCAGGATGGAAAAGCTGGCGATATGCGCCAGTCCTGACTTCATCAATGACAGTAGGCTCCAAATCTACGAAGACCGCACGAGGAACATGCTTCCCAGCACCAGTCTCACTAAAGAAGGTGTTGAAGGCATCATCACCTCCACCTACGGTCTTGTCACCGGGCATCTGGCCATCAGGCTGCCCAAAAAATCTCTCACATAATCAGTACCAATCTCACACAATGCAACAAGGAAAAGGAAAACTACTTGCACAATCACTTTTCCCAAAAACAACACTCGAAATGCATCCACCACAAACGATTTAGATCTAGAAACAAGTTATTCTCAAAATTTCTTTCTGAAGAAATTATCAATTCAAATGTATCAAGCAAATCCAGATCGAATGTCAAAATCAAGTGCATTACACGAAGAAACACCAGATCTACATAATTTTAAGCCAGATTATACCACTGGAAGCGAGAAAACTAAGATCTGACGACAAACTAGGAATGGATCAAGCCGAAAACCCTAGATCAGATGAGAAACGGTTACCTGGATGCCATGCTCGAGGCAATAAAGTTCCCAGCACGCATTTCCGACCTGAATACCGGCCTGACCAATGTGGATCGAAATGCACTCTCTCATTTTCGCTGGAAGTTGTTGATAACGCAGACAAAGAGATAGGAATCGTAAAACAAACGATGAAGAAAGGGGGCGTTTATTAAGACGCCTTCCTTTTGCTAGATCTACTGGTATGCTTGTTTCTCTGCTGGATTTTATAGGAAGGAAGAGAGTAGACGTGTAGTTGGGTTCGTTTTAACCGCGGTTAGCGTAACCATAGTTAGGTTTGAATGCCAACTAGATTTTTATTGTTTTTTAACCGTAGTTTGTCCTTTTATGGGCGGGGTTTAGTTTGGTTCTTTGTATTTCAAATTTTCAAATTGGAGTCCGAAAACGGCAACGTCTGGCCGGCTTTTTGGCAGCTCCTTATTTGGGGTTTGGTTTTTGACTTTTTTCTCATCCTTTTCAAGGGCCGATTATACGATTCTATTTCTAACGGTACATCGAGATTGATTTTTATTGTTTCCTTCTTGCTGGTTAGATTTGAAAACTTCAAAAAATTTGAGACTAATTTGTACAAAAAAAAAACTAATTACACCCTAACGCAATCACTCTCCAATCTGCCTCTCCCCCTACATTTTTCGCCGCCTCTCTGCTCACTCTCTGTCTGCAATTTGCTCACTCACATCCACCTCAACCTCCAGTCATCGCACTGCTTGTCTCCTGTCATCCTGTGTCGTAGCCAGTCCGCCTTCGTCCTCCCCAATCTGCCTTCATCCTTCGCATTTTGGTCAGCCCGTTACCCTGTTGCCCAGCCCCGAACACAACTATCTATTATCCTTGGTCCTTTGAGCTCCACCTTCAGCCTCTACATGCAAGTGATGTAACCCACATTAGCTCGTTGTCTTCCTCCACCTTAGTCCTCTGCTACGGACACAAACACGGATACCAACACGCGACACAAATATGGAACACATTAATTTCTAAAATTTGATAGACATGAACACAACATATATATATATATATATATATATAATTAAAAAAAATCAAAATTTATAATATGATATATATATTGATTAATGTGTTTCAAGATTTCCAACATCTTATAATTCATACATATTTGATACTTTATAAGCTCATCTCAAAAAATATGGAGCATATATTATATTAAGTAATTTATCTACAATCTCCTATTTAAAAGTATAATTAGTCATTCACAGGGGTATTTACAACCAAAAAATCTAACTAAAATATCTACCCTCTAATCACTTCACTCTCAAATATTGGCATTGCTTTCATCAACAAAGATCATACTCTCCAACTTTGGTTCATCAAGTGAAAGATTGAAAACTTCAAAGATTCCATGATCATCATCAATTGGTGAAAAATCATCTCCTGCAATATCCCACATCATTGATTCTCCTTGGTTGTATTGTGAAGAATTTCTTGAAAGGAGACGCAAATTAGTATGAATGTATACTAAACTCTTAGCACTCTTAGGTTTGATCTTAATCCTTTTAAAAGATTGAATAAAAAAGTAAGTACTCCAATTTCTTTCACAACAAGATGAAGATGATGGTTGTCAAAGTAATTTGAGAGTAATCTTTTGAAGAATTGGAACATGAACACCATGAACTAGCCACCAAGATTTTGCATCAAGGATACCTCTATCATTTATAAAGTCATAATCATCAAACCCTTGTCTACCATCCGAAAAATTAACAAACTCAATGTTCACTTTTCTCTAATCTTCTACATCAAGAAAGTACCTCTTCAAATATTTCAATATCTCATTGGTGAGCTCCACATCTTGATGTGGTGGAACTCGTTTTGAGTCTTTACCCAACCATTCATGGCTATAATACTTATATAGTTCTAAGAAAAAAAATGTTATGAATTATTCATCAATTACCATTTATTTATCTCTAATAGAAAAGAAAGTATCTAAATTTGAATAATCACCTTGGATTCAAAGAATGAGCTAAACAATGAAGAGAGGTATTACTTTTTGTCCAACGCTTAATTAAGATTTGGTGGACCACTTCATAAAAGGTTAAAGATTCATTGTCATCCTTTCTTTTAAAAAGATATATGGCCTTTCTTACTTTTTCAATCATAGAATCCCACATCTCATACACCAAATGAAGAGTAGATACATCCGTATCTGTGCTTCTTAAAACATTTTAGATAGGATTGGTGAAAGAAAGAATAAAATCTACCTTTTGCCACCAACTTTCACTCAGTAGCTTCTTTGACAATTCAGCTTTGCTAACATCATCTTCCTTGTAAGCAGACCATTTTTTACTTATCACCATCTCTTGGAGCCCGTATTTGAGAAGTTTAAACCGCTTCAACATCACTATTGTAGAGGCAAATCGAGTAGGAGCAACATTAAATAACTTCAATGAAGCAAACTCATTAAAGATGGACAACCTCATATTGTGATTAACAATGAAGTTCTTAATAAAAGAAACATCGTCAGCAATTTGTGAAATCCAAGAACATTCTTGATACACGAGATTGTTCCTTTCTGTATTCTTAGCCACACAAATGCTCTTCAAAGCAAGGTTAAGAGTGTGGACAACACAAGGAGCCCAAAAACAGTTGAAAACTCCGCCTCAATCATTAAACTAGCCGCTCTACAAACCGGTGCGTTGTTCGTCACAATTTGCACGACATTATAAAAACCAACTTCCATAATCACATCTCTCATTTGCTTGGCTATAAAATCCTTGTCCTTGATATTATCGAAGCAATCAATTGCTTTCAGAAACATTGACCCACTTTCAATCATAGCCATAAAGTTGAGAAGAGGTCTTCTTTGTGGATCACTCCACCCATCACTTACAATGCTCCTTCCTTTTTTATTACATGTATTCATTATAGGTTGAAGAAGCTTCTCAACATGTTCTCTTTCTTTGTCAAGTAAAGTCGTTCTCAACTTGTTATAGCCCGGAGGAACATAACCACTAAAATAATTATTAGCGGCAAAAGAGAAAGCTTTAATGAAATGAGAATTCCTTGCAAGATAGAAAAGCAACCCTAGTAAAATATTCTAGCAATCTCAAGATCTAAATTTTCTCTAACTTACATGTTGAAAGCATCCTCTAGAAGTCCCGATGTTGCCCTTCTCTTTCTTGAATCAAAACTACTAGTACATGATGCTTCACCAGCTGAGAAATTTTGAGATTGACTAGATAAGGGTGGAAGAGGGACAGGTCTTGCCTTGGAATTTTCAATCAACAATGTAGCTTCATTGTCAATTTTTTTAAGTTCTGCCACCTTTGAGGATGAGATGTCACTACAAACCCGAATTCCCTTGCCTGACAATTTCAACAGGTGCGCCCTTACCCTAGTGTAAGAACCTCTGAATGAGCTATGGCAAAAACTACACTCAAACTCAAAGTTTCCCCCACCCTCTGTTTTATTTTTCTTCACCACATATTTCCATAGTGGTTTTTCTGGATTTTCTTGTTCAGCACCACTATTAGAAGCCATGGAAAAAGGAGAATGGAGAATAGTGGATTGATATACCTAATTAAGGTACCAAATTGTATTGACAAACAAGTAAACAATATCAAGAAACAACGAAGTGTTTTTATGTCAATGAAGAAAGCAAGACAGGAAAAGCAACTTTCAACGAAACACATTTCTAATTTCAAAATCACACATGAAGATTGCTATTTCTAAAAAAAGATTGTAGGCTACAGCAGTCCAGCCATAAAATCATCAATATTGCATTGCAAAACAGCAACAAAACACTCCCCAAAATTATGCTGCGGGAAGCTACACCTTTTCAAATTTTGCATTGCGTGTAAGATTGGCTTTACTATATGGACTCCTTTTCAAATTTATGAGATATACACTTATCATGTGTGAACACGTATATGGAAATCATCAGTGTATATACGTGTCATATGACAACACATAAAAACAATCTCTAATTCACCTATCAGTTATCGGTGCTTTTTCTGATCATACAAATTCAAACAAACAAAGGTGTTAATGTCACTAACCTGTTTCTTAACATACCAAGGATGCCATGGAACTTTTGCTACTAATTTTAGCTGTGCAAGGGTGTATCTGGTGGCTGTAACTGGCACTACTGTCTCAACACCACTACTACAAATTTTTTCCCCCCGTCGTTATAGCAATTACTGAAATATCATATGTGTATATATCTCATAAATTTGAAAATGAGTCCATATAATAAAGTTTACGTATATGGAAATCATCAGTTTCTTGAAATCAAACATCCTATCCAAGACTAGACAAAGCAACAAATGTTTTTTTTTTGCATATGAAGAACCAGCGCAGACGTGAAGGAGCAGATGGAAGCTACACCTCAAAAGTGTCATATGAAGAGCAGATGGAAGGTGAAAAGTCTTGGCGCAATGGTAATATTTCAGATGAAAATGAAAAGTCCAATGGCGCCTTGCAAATGTAAACGACAACTAACGTTTTTTATTCGTTTTTCTTAGGAAACAACCGTCTCCAGCCGTGTCCGAGCCGGTAAAAATTATTTTTTAATGCCGACACGTGTCCACCGCGTATTCGGTGGATGTCCGTGTCGGACATGTGTCTGACACACGAACACGACTCCATTTTGCCTTGTCTGTGCTACATAGGTCCTCTGCCATCGCAGTTGCCTCAAGATTGCTAAATGACAACTGTCTATTGTGTTGTGACTTGTGATTGTTGTCTGTGTTGAACACTTGAATCTATTGATAGTTTAATGAAATAAAATATAATGAAGTTTTATGTTAGATCTCACACTCTCACGAAGTCACGTATTTGTTCATGGGATTTAAGGAATATGGATTATGAAGTGAATTATTGTCTTTTTGGATTTAAAATTTTGAATGAAATATTGAGTTCTCTCATTAAAAAAAACGTGTTGTCTCTCTTGTAGTTTTGTTTATATTAATTAAAGTTAGTGATGAAATATTATCCTTATAAAGAATGAATGTTAGAGAAAAATAGTGAATGAAAAACTAAAATTAGTGACAAAATCAAAGTGAAAAACTAGTGAATGAAAGATTAAAATTATTTTGTGCACAAATTATGTTATATAATGTCACAAAGTAGTTGTCATAAAATGGTTTATAAATTAAATTATGAAATCATACAAAATGAATTAATTTATGGTCGAATTATGTTATCATATAAAATGGGTTATAGTTGTAAATTTATGGTTAAATTATGTAATCATACAAAATGAGTTGTACTTGTGAGTTTATAATTGTATGTAATAATACAAAATTAGTTATAGTTATGAGTTTATATTTTAATTATATAATCGTGCAAAATGGGTTATAGTTACGAATTTATGATTGAATTATATAATCATACAGAATATGATATAGTTGTGATTTTATAGTTAAATTATGTAATTATAAAAATTGAGTTATAGTCATGACTTTAAGGTTAAATTATGTAATCGCACAAAATAGGTTATAGTTAAGAATTTATCATTGAATTATATAATCATACAAATTGATTTATAGTTATGACTTTATAGTTGAATTATGTAATTTTACAAATTTAGTTGTAATTATGACTTTATGGTTGAATGATTCTCATACAAAATGGGTTATAGTTGTAAGTTTATATAATAACATAGCAAGAGAATTTTTGGATAAAATGTACTTAAGCATCTCGAACTTTATTCACTACAACAAAATTGGGGTTTAGCGACGGAATGTGAAGGTTTACTGTCGGTAAGCTAAGTTAGTGATGGAATTTACCGAAGGAATAAGTCGTCAAAGAAATGGTCGTAGATAAAAATTGGTTATAGAGTATAGATTGTCCGTCGCTAATTTACCAACAGATATTTTGTGTTCCATCGCTATATTTAGCAATGGTAATTTTTATGTTGTCGGTAAATTTAGCGACGGAAGGTTTGTTTCAGTGAGTAAATTTAGTGACAGACAAGGCTCCTTCGTTGGTAAGTTCATGACTATTTATATCGATGGAACTTCGTTGTCCGTCGGTAAATTCATTGCATTTTTCCAACATATTTTGGTTGTCCATCGGTAAATTTACTGCATTTTACCGATGAAATTTGTTTTTTCATTGGTAAATTGACTGATTTTTTTTTAATTTCTTTGCATTTAATTTTATTTGATAATCTTATGATTGATATATAATTTATACAGTTATCAGTTATCTTATGATAATATTTTGATTTGTTTCTACATTTAACTTGTGAAAACAGAAAGTTGATTGATGATATAAAGTAAAAATCATCTTAATTGATAATAAAAAATTATTATCTACAACAATAAGTATTTCATTCATACAAAATGACTACAACTATGCTATTCATTTAGTGAATGCGGATGCTCTGAATATTGTGATGAGGTGTTGCCCTTTCCTTTTTACTCATCTATCTTATTACGAAGCTGGGCTATATACTATATCGACTATTGCAACTAAGTTGTCAGTGCCTGTATTGTGCTCCGAAACTTATGAACTTCATTGGATGTGGACTACCTACTAGATGTTGCTATACTAGATGTGGAGGATTATGAATAACATGTTTTCGCAAATGAACCCAAGCTGAAGATCCTTTTACAACGGTCCCTACCACCCACTGTGTGAAGATAGGTTTGACTCTCATCAACATCTTCAGACTGCTAAGACTGTGGTTGAATGTTTTATTGTATTTGGTCCCATAAGAAGACAATGTTTATGTTAATAAGTGATAATTATTAAGCATTAATATTAATGCATAATTTTACATACATTAAATTCTCTACATCGAGTGTTGACGAAAGTAACACCACCATGCTTCTTAGTGTGAGTATACAAAAAGAGCTGACAGGATATAGGCTTCTTACTCATAGACTTTTCTTGTATCATAATAAAATGTCATAAGTGAACTACAATTTACAAAAATTTAGACATAATTTTCTCTATTTTTATGATATTTACTCCCTATTGAACAAAAAAAGTAACTCAACAACACAGTCATATATAGCACCAAACATTTATAACATTATCATTCTCCATAATACACATATTTTCATTCTAAAATTCACACATCAACTTAAATTGAAATACATCAAAGCAAAAAAAATCACAATATAAGTGTAAAATGTAGATACTTACAAGTCTCTATGTTTGTTTGTTGTGGGTAATGGATCCTCCGGTCTGTACGAGAAGACTCTCTCCCCCCGGTCCTTCATGTCTGTTGGTAGAATTACGCTCTGAAATAGACATTACCTTGGGTGATGTCCAATTCTACTACCAACGACTTCATATTTCTTCAGAAATATAAGGAGGTCATACACTAGTCTTGTTAGAAATATTGATAGTCTGTTTCAGATATTTGGTAAAATTGTGAGTGAAGTCGGACCAGAAAATGTTATTTAGTTTATTATAAACAATGATTTCACTTACAAAGCAACTAATAGAAGATTGCAAAGCAGTTATAAATCTTTTTATTTGACTCATTTTGTTGCATATTGTGTTGACCTAATGTTTGAAAATATAAGAGATGCTAGATATAATGTTTTAAAAATTGGATCGAATTGACCGATCTAACTGAAATAAATACGAACCGATTTGATTTCTAGTCCGATTTACATTTTTTATCCTTATAAGTAAAAATTGACAGATTAATTAATAAACTGACCAATTTTTTAGAAAAAAGCATGGTTTTCTTTAACAAACCGGTCGGGTAAATAACTCAGCCAAAAGCACGTGGGACTCACCTAAGATTTCTTGCTATCTTTTTTGACAAACCAATTAAGTAATGACTACCAAAATGTGGGACCCACCATGAATTTCTCTGCCCCCGTGTAGTTCTCGAGTTTTAATATGATGTACTCTCATACTCCCTCTGATTCATAATAAGTGTCGTTTTAGAGGGATTTAAATTATTCAAAATAAGTGTCGTTTGTGACTTTT
>JAOSBM010000204.1:26028914-26042784 GCA_027568955.1 Erythroxylum tenue
TTATTTACTCTTATATTATTCTATTATTTCACTTTTGTTAACTTTTAAATTTTAATATAAAACAATAGATTATAAAAAATTTTACTATCTTATTTTAAACAAAAAATTCCTTTTACTTATTTTTTGTTCGTTTCTTATTTCATATTTTATTTACTAAGCATTAATAATAATTATTTTCCTTTTTTGGATCATTTGGAAACAGTTTCTTTATTAGGTTTTGCCTGATCTGGTCACAGTGACAGAGTCAAAAGTTTAAGGTAGAAGGATCCAAATATTTAACTTTTTTAAATTCTAGGAGGTCCAGTGCATCACTTACCTCTAAATAATTTCGTCCTTATATATATATATATATTTTGGGGGCCAGTGGTCCCTGTTTGGTCAAACCCGACCTAACGTCAAGTAAACTCAAGCCTCGAGTCCCAATTTTCTAGCCCCGATTGGGTTTGTGTTGAGTCGGGCCTGGGACAAAACAACATCATTTTGATTTTTTAAAAAAAAAGTTTGGCCACGTTTCCTTGGCTCGTCTAGCCTTAGGTCTGGTTTGACTCCTTGCTGTTTATACTCTTTACTAGTTAGGGATAAAGTTGTATATTATCAGACTTTTTAAAACTTGTGTGTCTGCGAAATTAATACCTAGTGTTGTTGTTTTATTTTAAGTAAAAAGTTAGTAAAATATGATAGAGTAAATAATAATATGAAAATATCAAATTAAAATAACCCTTTAATCTTTTTTACTTTTTTCCCATTATTACACAAAAAGTGTCTAATTAACGGACATGGTTTTCCTTTTATTTTTTCGTGTTCGTACTTGAAACTTTCTTATACCTTTTATCTACTAAAAGAATAAAAGAATAAAATTTTAATGGGTCGCACTTTGCAGACTTCCTGCCACCTTTTCATTATTTGCAACAATTATTCTGACAACTTTGTCCGTATAATAATTTATATTTTTTCAATAATTGTACGAAATATATACATATATATATATATTTATATATTCGAAATACATCTTTCTTAACAGTGCTGTTATGATGATGGTTTGATTTCGACGACACAATCCAATGAACCTCCCAAGAAGACAAATCTTAGTGAACAATCCCACTCCCACATCATTCTTCTCGTTGCCTTACTCATCCTATGGTTAACAACCAAGCTCTTAACAGATTTGTGGCTAATTATGCGAATGGTGGCACATCAAACTTAGCCTTGGATCCTTTGGAAGAGGGTAATCTTCTTTAATTTGTGCGGCAAAAGTTCAAAATCGAAAAAGATGTAAGGAAAAACCAAAGTTGAGAAGTAAATAGTCGGTAGAGTTGATGCTATGGTCAAAGATGCCACCTATCTTTTGAAGATAAAATGCACCTTTTTCATTTAAGTATACATTTTGATTTTTGAGCGGCATACAAGAAAAAAGACACCAAAATTTAGAGACACGTGACGTACTAATTAAACAGACTTCATCGAAATTGGCACGAGATCGTCTGTTCCGTTAATCCTGTTCCTACTCTGTGTCATTGCATGACATCCACATATTTAGCTTTATTTTATTTATTTATTATTAAATGTGTAGACGTCCTCAAATGGCAGAAGGTGGGTATAGGGATTGTGGAACAGACGATTTCATCCCATCGAAATTTAGGTACGTTGGTTAAATACACTAATCCTTTCTCTCTGTTGGCGCCAAAACTTAGGGCTTGTCTCTTCGAAACCCTAAACTAACCGATTTTAATTTGGTAACAAACTTTTTTAAAACTTATATAATTCAATTCAAAAAGTTGTTTTTGCTAATATGATTAATAGATATAAATATGAGGTATTTAGTGAATATCCCACATGAGCAAAAATAATCTTTTAACTTAATTTATCTAATTTAAAAGATTAATCACTAACTTAATTTAATAGATATAAATATGAGGTATTTAGTGAATATCTCACATGCACTGTGATCAACATGGCATTTTGTACTACAGATATTACGTTAATTAGTGTAGTCGTGTAGTTTGTTTTCTCTTGTATAAAAAAATAAAATAAAATAGATCTTTTGGGAAGAAAAAGAACTAAAAAGGTAATTAAGAAAAAGGAAGGAAAAGCAAAATGATTTACAATTATTTGAAGGCAATTATTTTGTTGGTGATAATGAAAACGTGTCAAAGACAAGACACGAGATCGACGTTTCTTAATCTTTCCTTTCACGAATTTGCCCTCCACCAGTAGTCAAAATCACGTTGTTTTATGTTCTGAGCTCAGACCACGAACGAAATTCTGAATCAGAAAAGCCTGACAGTGTGTAGGTGGGCGCGACGAAGGGACATCGGTCCCACAAATGGACTGAAAAGTCCTTCCACGGCAAAGAAAGCGACGTTGATACTGAAACTGCCAGGTTGACTATACTGCCCTTCACGTTGGAAGAATCTCTTCAACGTGGTTGGAAGGTCATTGTGGTAATTTAGTCACTGCAGGCAACATTTGGCCAACGTCGACCAAAGATTGAATGCCAATGATTTGGGATGTGTAACCTTGGAATCTAAAATTAATATACTGCCGCTGATTGTGAGAACAGAAACATTTATTAACCATCTAAGGATTGTAGATTTAGTACAATTTTTATTAAATGGCAACTGAATAATGATTAGCTCCAAATTCTGTTTAGCATTTATATTTTGACCAAAAATCTAGTTTTCATTATATAATATTTTATTAATTATATATTTTAAATAAATTAATAATTAATTAATAACAACAACAACAATAATTCAATGAAAGATTTATTAACATGCGAGGTCTCAAGAAATCTAATAATACACAACCTTATTTCTAATTAGTTACGAGACTAATAATTGGTTAATAATAAAATCAAAATTAAAATCACTTGTATTTTTTAATAGGAGATTTTAAGTGTATGATTATATTTTTTATTTTTTATTTTTATGTAATTATTTGTTTATATTTTTTACTTTTATTTTCTTCAAAAAAATTTCAAAATTTTTTTCTTAAATCTATATGAAAAAGACCCCTTTATAAAATAGGGATAAATTATATATTTTTAAATATTTCTAAACCTCACATCTTAGCAAAATTTCTACTGTTATTATGAAGTTTTTTTGGAAAAAATACATTTAAACCCCATGTGTTTTACCTCTTGGAATATTACGCCCCTTCTATTTTAAAAATGAATTTATTATCTCATTTGACCACCAATTAAAGGAGTTTAATATTCAAAAAGACTTTTTTATCCATTACTTGTTATTGTTATCTCCGGTCTACTCTCAAGATCCAAAAAAATTTGTGAGAGCCCAAACAATTCTGATTTTTTAAATTTTGTTTTATAAATAAATTTTCATTTTTTAAAATTTTCTATAAATTAACAATCATGAAATATAATTGTAAAGATAATGATATTTTAAGTAATTTTTTCTTTTTTATTTATTAACGATCAAGATGTAATTCATACTTAAAGTAATTTTTATTTTTGAAATAGAGGGCATAATGAAATAAAACAAAAAAAGGATTTAATGTATTTTAGTCAACAAAAGACTAAAAGGGTATTTTTGTCCAAAAAATGCAACGTGTACTATTGTGATAATGTCATTATAATACAAGAGAAAAAAAAGTCTTTTTGAATTTTTAGCTTCTGGTGATCAAAGAGGGTAATACGTTCTTTTTAAAATAGAAGAGGCATAACATACCAATTGATAAAACACGAGGGTGACAAATGTATTTTGGCCAAAAATTTTAAGGAATTCATCTGAGGATTGAAACTTGCACTTGATTAATAGTAGTATCTAAAGTTAAAAGTTAAAACCACTCATATTCTTCAACACGAGATTTTAAGTATATGTTTAGCAAAAATTAAGGAGTTAATCTAGGGATTGGAACTTAGAACATCTAATACTAATACTAGGGGCTATTCTTTGAAAGTCCAACCTAATATGCAACATTTAAGATTTTCTACTACATTTGACTAATCGGGAATCATTTATGACCGGGGGGTGGGTAGAACCCCACAAGGAAGGGCAGGTAAGGCAAGTGCTTGAAGGCCGTATCTTCAACTTTCAAACATTTATCACTTAGACCTAGAAAAATGCCCCAGAGCTCATCAGGTATAAGTGCAGAACAGCACAGAGATCGAAGCATTTATCGTCCCATAAACCACGTTGTTGTATATTTTTCTTACCAAAACTTTAATCCAAGTCTTGGATGTTGCTCCTTTTGTCCCTTTGTCTGTACGAGTCTATGGGATAGACAAATTATTTCTTTTCCTATTTAAAACTGATATATCAAATTTAATTTGAGTAAGTTTAGGTTTAGATTTGTTTAATTATAAATATCAAATTAGTATGATTTAAAATTAATGGACCAAAACAATTCAAAATTAATTAATTAAATTGTGTTTAATCAAATTTAAATATTAATTCGTATTTATTTTTTTAATTTAAACTTTCATAAATTCATTTTCAACCCTTTTTATGTCACCCATTAGGCCATACATTTTTTTTACCGGCTCGATTTTTTTAGCTAGACTTTGAGTCAAGTTCGATTTTTTTTTTAAATTAGATTTTCGGTTATGACAACTCAAACCTAACTTGAAATCTAAAATTTTCAAATAAAACCATATTATTTTGAATAAAATAATATTATTTTAAATTCTGCTACACCAAAAGGAGCTGACAAACTGATGCTCCATTGAGCAGACCCAACCGTTGGAGCTGTGAAGTGCAACTTTGATGCTGCAATTCTAGCTGCTCAACAGCTATGGTCATATGGAGTAGTAATAAGAGGAGAAAGAAGTCAATTTGTTAACTGTTTCTCTGGATTTTCTCGATCACATTATACTCCTCTTATAGCTGAAGCTATCGCTTTCAAAGAAGTCTTATCTTAGTTGATACAATCTGGCTTTACATCGGTAGAAGTGGAAACCGATTGTTTTCACTTGGTGCAGCGGTTCTATGAACCCGATAATGGCATCAACGAGTTGGGATTGATCCTGGACGAGTATAAAGTCACTGTTTGATATTTTTAATTCTTTACCTTTAAATGGATTCCAAAGCATGTAAATATAGTAGCTCACTTTTTAGTTAAATTAGCTACTAGATATTCCAATAGACATAGTTGAAATATTCGATAGTGCACATGCCGCCTGATTTTTTGTTAGAATTTATTCAGTTAAAAAAAAAGGGTTCGGATTAAACATAGGTTCAAATTAATCCGAACTAACCCACTATTGAGTCTAATTTAGACCTATATTTATTTTTTGAAAAAAAATTAAACCCCGCTCGATCTATTATCAACCCTTTTCTTCTCTTTCCCAACCTTTTGAAACACGCACCCATTAGGCCATGATATGACTAGCATGAACAAAAATTATATCGATAGACAAACACCGACCTGCTCATGTGCACGATTCCTCACTTTCCTTCCGGTTTACTAGGAAACAGTATGTGCCAAAGATTTTCCATTGGCACGTCTTGTCTCTGCCCCCAATTTAGCCATGCAAGAAAAGTAGTAGTTCATGCCCCATTGCCTTAAGAGCTAGCTCATGTAAAGACACAAGTTCACCGATTCAAAGTTAAGTTATATTTAAAATATGTAAATATATAAATAACCTATTTACTATTTATACCAATTATTTATGACAGTTAAAAATTACTGAATTCATAAATTACAATAAAATAATTAATATTAAATTAGTTTATCAAATTCATCAATATTAATTACTTGTAAAATCAAAAGAAAAAATACATATTTGAATTAAAATCAAATTTATTTTTACAATAAAATCTCTCAAAATTATTAACAAAATTTTTAATTCTTCTTAAATCATAAAATTCATATTTAGGTTTTCTGTTTACTCTAAAATAAAAAAAAGAATTGAGAAAAATTCGTTCTTCCTTTTTTGAAAATAGTACTGTAGAAATATTAATTGAAACAAATCAAATTCTCTATATAAAACATACAAAAATTAACATTTCTAATTAAGTAAACTTTTTTAGGAAGGCTTGTCGTCTTTATCTTATTAATAATTTGAGATTTTTTAATTTATATTTAAAAATTTTATAATTTTGACAGATAATACTCAAATTAGATGTTTTGAATCAAATTTGGTCAAATTCATATAATAAAATAAATATTAATTTTATAAATTAAATATCAATTTTATAAATTAAATATTAAAATTAACGGAAAATAACAATCTGATCACATTTTATCAATACACAAGTTCATAAAATGAAAATTAATGTAATTAAGCTACGTCTAAGCTTCAAATCAAATACATGAGCGACAAGACAAGTAAGAATAGCTTGATTGGTTTCAACTCCTCATTTAAGATTCTTCTTTGTAAGAGGTTTTGAGTTCGAGTCATCAAAAAAGATAGGAGAATTTTCCCAGTTGATGATCCTCTAGCCCCTTGGTCATACTCATTGGTCGGATCAATTGCGGATGTCTTGCTTCCAGCAGTAGTGTAAAAGTTAGAGTTACTAGATCGGAACCCGAGGTTGTTCAGAACTTAATGCTGAGCAAGGTCAATGATCAATTAGCAGCTGACCAATCAGTATGTGACATGTACAAGTAACGTAAGAATTTGAGGGGTCTTAGAGTTCCAGATTTACCTCTTTTAAGACTCTTGAGGTAAGGTCTTAGGAGCTTAGGATTAGTCCAACAAATCCTGAGATACCTAATGTACGACAAAGTGTTATATTACGGCATCAATATGCTGTTCTTAAGAATGGAATAAACTCATAATCATTTTTAATTATACTAGTTAATTAGTTGGGACCGATGAATTTGCTTTTTTTTAAAAAAAAATTATTTTTAACACCTTATGGCATGGCTTGTTCTGTTTTAGGTGATGGCTTTCGTATTCAAGATAATTAATTATTATCGAGTTATTAAATTAATAAAAGTATTTTTCTATATATTTAATTTATTATTATTAGTTAACTGACCATGATTAGACCAGTAGCGAAACTACATGCAAGGGAGGGTGGGCAAATACCCACCCTAGAATTTTTTTTTTAAAAGAAGATATATATGTATATAGAGGTTGCCCACCCTAAAAGAATGTCGTTGCCTATGGTGGATTGGATAAATGTTTACTATTATTAATATATATATACATTGCCCCTCCTGAAATAAATTCCTGACTTCGTCACTGGATTAGACTACATCTCTTTGTATCACCTCATTACATACACTCTGATTCTCTTCACACTTGTTCGGAGACAAGAGTATAAAAAGGTGATTCAGTTAAACCGAAACTAGTTTTGTAATTGCAATCATAGACCATGTTCACCGTAAACCTCTAATTGGAACTTTGTCTCTATAAACAATATGAGAATGATGTCATAGATTCTCTGTACAACCAAAAGCTTCTTCATATATAACAAATTGGTGACTGTCGCTAAGTTTTTAAAATGGCAACGACAGTGACTTGCCGGACCGAAACTGTAGTTTCTCAGACAGATAAGCTTGTAAGGTATCAGTGTTTGCAATAATCTGTACAGAATGTTAGTAACTGTTGGCCGACATTAGTATTTTTTGTTTGGTCTGAAGATTCAGACAAGGGACTCCAACTGCCCAACTCGGTGGCCTTACAACTCTTATCTTCGGGTTGCAATGACAATTGCTCCCCATTCGGCACGGGATAGCAGTTGGACCTAAGCTCGATCCGATCCAACTCGAATTTAAGGATTTAGATTCGGATTGATTAGGTTGGAATAGTAAATGTGGACTTCAGTTTCTTACTTTAGATAGACATGAGACTGCAATATGGTGATTATACTGATCGTAATTTGTTGTAGTGATGGAGTGATTCAGAATTGATGCAATTTACAGTTAGCAATTTAGTACTTGTTTGGATAGGCTTATATAAGTAGAGCTTTTATGAGAAAAGCCTTTTTAAAAAATCAGTTGACTATTTGACTGTCATTTAAAAAATGGTTTTTTTTAAGAGCTTCATACAATAAAATTTTTGGCAACATAAAAATAAAAAATATTTTTAAGTTTAACTATATTTTATTTTGTAATAAATATTATTTATGCATATAAATATTATTTAAAATATATTAAACAATATTCGAACACAATATATTAATTATTTTATAATTTTAAATCATATGAAATATAAATGAAAATATATCTAACCAAATCTTTTATATGGATTATAACATAAGCAAAACTAATATTAAAAATAAATATTAAAACATATAAAAAAAGTCAAATAATATTATATAAACCTCAAAATAAACGTGAAGATGTATTTGTGGGTAGTATGAGAATTATATGTAAAACATAAGGATAAAAGGGACTAAAAAATCAGCTCATTAATTGATTTAAAAAATCTATTTAAAAAATATTTTTTTGAGAAGCTCTAAATTTGAGCTCTTAAAAAGTTATATTTTAACTGCTAAAAAAGCTATATTTACTAAAAATGTGCGTTTTTATTTTACAACCAAACACTTATTTTTTTAAAAAAATTTTGTGGTAAAAAAAAACACTTATTCATCCTCTAAAAACTCAACCAAATAGATACTTAAAAACCTTGCTATAGAGGTAAGGGGACGTGCTACTTAGAAATGGAAGTTTCTATAAAATCTAAAACCTGTCGAGTCCATTACATTCAATCTAAAGCCCAAACGAGAAACAGGCTTTGAACAAAGAACGGCTTGAACATGCATATCATGGTGCAAAGTACGGCGTCGTATAATTAACATACAAGACATCAGTTTCAAAAGGTAGGATACATATGGATCTGCATATATAACAAGGGTGGTCCTGAAACAGGTAGAAAGGGTTGTTTCTGGGTGGAATAGAAACAAAATAAGAAGGAATAAAGTCTCATCTTAGAGCAGGAAGAAGTTTACTGGTTTCAGAGACCTAAGGAAGACTGGATTGAGTGGCGTGATAGAAATACAAAATCCTTCCACCTTGCAACTATTATCTGCAGAAGACGTAACTCAGTCAAATCACTCCAAAGGAATGGGACTATACCCGAATGTGCCCTTCTTAAACAAGAAATACAAGAGCACTTCAAATAACTTTATAGCTGTATGTCGAGATTTGCCTAGCTCGGTAGCTCCCTCAAGAGAGCATTTTGCGATTATCTAACCAAGTTACGGAGGAAAATTTGTCAAGTATAGTCAAAAGCATGAGCCCGTTGGAGCCCTCGGGATCAGATGGCTTGATAAGCTGGATCAATAAATGCACCAATTTCTACAGGGAGGTACCAAGACAAACAGAAAATTGCACCTGATTCCCTGGAGAACAGTATGCGGGCAAAAAAGGGAAGGAGGTTTAGGATTTAGGAGCACAGCCATTATGATCCAAGCCAGCTTCGTCATGAAGTTAGCTTGTAGTCTTCTAAAACTGGACAGCAGCAGGTGGAAACAGGTTTTGTTTTGCAAGTATGTTGGCAAAGGAAGCTTCCTAAATTGTTCTCCAATTAAATCGGAATTCATTCTCTGGAAGAAAATACTACAAGCTCGAGATACGCTCTTGAGAGGAGTAAAATGGAGTGCGAGAAGTGGTGACGTAGTAACATTTTGGCTAGATAATTGTTCTCTATTATCAGATTATAACATTCCGCTGAAAGAATATGCTTTTCTATCTGAAATAATTAACACATATATTTATATGTTATTCATAATCATAATTAACAATTCATAAGCATGGGGGAGAATAGGAGAAAATAAATCGTAGTCATAGATTTAAAACTTATCAATTATCACTTTATCACTAACTTATAAGGTCACATACATCCCTACGATCACATACATGCCCGTGAAGTCATTGGAATCATGTCACATAACATACATGAGCGAGTATGTGTTTTTGAGGATTTACATGGTTATATAAATAAGTGTGTATATGATCGTGTAAGTCATTGTAAATTTTTTTCCATACTTACACGGCTACATACACGTATGTCACTTAATCATACTTACATGGTCACATACACGGACGTGTATATGATCATGTAAGTCCTCACAGTCATTTACACAGTCACATACACGCTCTTGTTTGTGATTGCGTAAACACTCCTCAAATGGCAACAATCTCATAAATATTAGTATTTCACAAATTCAATCTTTAATCAAAAGATTTAGGAATTTTATCTTGATAGGTAGGTAGTGAAAAAGTGAAAAAAAAAAAGTGGCGAGGAAGTGGGTAGCAGAGTGGCAAGATGAAGGAGCAGTTGGAGGGATTGGGAGTGTAAAAGGATGGCATAGTGAAGGGTTGGCAGCAGTGAAAAAGGAAGGGTGTAGCATAGGGCAACTGGGGAAGGAAGATAGAAGTAAGAAGAGAGCGGAGGAAAAATGAAAAATGTTAACTTAGACTACAGCGACGAGGTAAGAAGAAAATAGAGGAAAAATTAAAAATGTTAACTTAGACTCAAACGACGTCGTTTTACATAAAGACGATAGAGGTGAGAGGAGGATGGAGGCAAAATGGGAAATGTTAATCTATACTAAAACATCGTCATTTTACACGTAGTGAAAAATGAAACTCTTAGCATAAAACAACGTTATTTGGTTCTAAAGAAAAACAACGTCGTTTTTATTTTACAGTCTATCAGGCATTGAGCTCGAGGTTGAACATATTATACATTTTGATCCTAAAATTTGACCTGAGGCCTAGTCAATCCAAACTTAGTCAGTTGATCTTAGGTTGGGCTAAGCCCGAGCTCAAATGTAATCCTTACTTGTGTGGTAAAAATTGGTGAAAATGAATACACGTATGGTTTTAAATACTGTGTTGTGGATGACACTGAGTTGTAATAATTGTGCCAAAATTTAAAAATAAAATAATGTGAATAGAGATTTGATGCGCACATTATCTAAATATTGCTATAATTTAAAATAGGTTTCTATAATAAAAATTTTATGTGGAAATTAATATTAAAATGTTTTCGTACCGTTAAATGTAAAAAATAAAATAATGTAATTAGAAATATAAGTATCCAATATAATTTAAAATCTTGTTAAAATTTAAAATAAGTTTTCATAATAAAATTTAACATATATATAGAAAACAGAACTTGAACAAAGGAATAGGTATTGCCCACTCTTTCACTTTACGTTGCCACATAATATATAGACTATACATGTTTCTATTATAAGAATTTTCAACTGTACATGACATGATCTTTATCTGATTTAGCTAACCCATAGGAACCAAATATTCACCAAAAATATCTCAAACACTCCCCCTCAAGCTGATCTGAAAATGTCTTGTATGCCCAGCTTGTCAATTAGATCATTAAATTGCTTCTGAGTAACCATTTTGTGGGAATATCAACCACCTGTTGATAAGTAGGAACATATGGAATGCAGATGGCACCATTTTTAATTCTCCCCTTAATAAAGTGTTTGTCAACTTCTATATGCTTTGTCCCGTCGTGTAGGACAAGATTATATGCAATTGAAATTGCAGCTTTATTATCACAATATATCTTTATAGGAATAAAACTAGGAACCTTTAGTTCCCCTGGTACCTTTTTTTACTCATAAAGCTTCACAAATTCTAGGAGCTAAAGACCTAAACTTAGCTTCAGCATTACTTCTTGCCACAATAGTTTGTTTCTTGCTTCACCAATTTACCGAATTCCCTCCAACAATTAATGTAGAGTAACCTGAAATAGACCTTCTATCAACAGAGTTTCCTACCTAATAAACATCAGTGTATACTTCTACTTGGAGATTGTTCCTCTTTTGAAATATCAAGCGCTGTCTAGGAGTACCTTTTAGGTATCTTAGGATCCTATACATTGCATCAAAGTGTTCTTGACTTGGTAAATGCATAAATTGACTTATCAAACTCATAACAAATTCCATGTCAGGTCTAGTATGGGATAAATATATAATCTTCCAACAAGTCTTTGAAAACGATCTTTATCAACTTCTTCAGGTTTAGCAAGAGTGAGTTTAACATTAGATTCAACTGGAGTTTCTGATGGTCTACAGTCGAGTAGTCCAATCTCATTGAGAAGATTAAGAACAAACTTTTTTTGATTCACAAAGATGCCTTCCTTTGATCTAGCAAATCCCATACCTAGGAAGCACTTTAGAGGTCCTATATCTTTAATTTCAAATTCCTAAGCCAGCTTCATCTTTAGACTCTTAAGTTCTTCAACATTATCTCAAGTCAAAATTATATCACCCGCATATACAATAACAATAGAGAGTTTACCTTCTTTAGATCTCCTGTAGAACATGGTATGATCTGCTTGACTTTGACAATAATCATAGCTTTTCACAACCTTCCTAAATCTGTCAAACCATTCTCTTGGTGACTGCTTTAGGCCATATAAAGCTTTTCTTAGCTTGCACACCTTATTCTTCCCATAAGTCTCTTCAAATCCTGTAGGTAGGCTTATGAACACCTCATCCTCAAGGTCTCCATTTAAGAATGCATTATTGATATCAAGTTGATGCAATGCCCAGTCAAAATTCACAACCAAAGATAAGAGAATCCATATAGTATTTACCTTGGCCACTGGAGCAAACATTTCTTGATAGTCAATACCATATGTTTGAGAGAAGCTCTTACCGACCAACTTCACCTTCAGTCTTTCCACACTTCCATCAGCCAAGAATTTTACTGTGCACAACCACTTGCATCCTACTAGCTTTGTCCCCTTAGGTACTTCAACTAACTCCCAAGTTTCATTCTTTTCAAGGGCCCCTATCTCCTCCATAATAGTTGATTTCCAATCCGGATCAGTAAGTGCCTCCTAAATGTTCTCAGTATAAACAATTTAGTAATTTTAGAAACATATGAACTGTGGTTTTATGAGAGTTTGCTATAGGAAAGGTGGTTTGACAAGGGATGATTAGTGCAAGATCTTTTCCCTTTCTTGATATAGGAAGACTGAAATCAGCAGCTAAATCATCATGAACATCAATAACAACCAGGTCAGTTGGAAGGATGGATTGATCAGGTTCATAGATAAGAAAAGGAAGGGCAGCAATGCTGGATATGTTTTCAGGTTCCTTTTTCGAGGAGTTTGAGTGGCCTTGCATTTGTATTGTGGGAGCTGATAATTCTCTACGACTTTGTTGATTCTTTCTCTTAGTATAAATGCGAAGCTTTTTGGTTTGTTCTTTAGGAATTGACTACAGTATTTCTCCCTTGCCTTGGAATTAGTATTGCTTGGTAGATTATGAACAATTCCCTTATCATTGTTTTCATAATCCATAATTACAGTAGGTAAAGGTGTGACGTCCCAAAATTCCTTTCTTCACTCAGACTCTCCCCCTGAAGAAAGAATTTTTTATTTTCTAAGACCATAACATCATCCATTGAGACTACAATTTTCCTAGTCTGTGGATTATATCACTTGTATCCTTTTTGGGAAGGAGCATAAACAACAAAGACACATTTTTCAACCTTACGATCAACTTTTGATTGGACCTTAGATATATGCACAAAAATAATACATCTAAAAACTTTCGGAAGTAGAGCAGAAAATAACTGATTGTTTGGAAAGGATTTATGAAACATATCAATAGGAAAAACATAGTTTAAAACACGACTTATATTCTGTTGATTAAGTAAAAAGCAATTAATACAACCTCACCCCACAAGTATTTAGGAACATTTATGTAAAACTTTAAGGCACATTTCAAGTAAATCTTTATTTTTTCTCTCAGTAATTTCATTTTGTTGAGGTGTGTCAACATAAGTGGATTGATGAACAATGCCTTTATCTTTCAAAAAATGCCAAGACCTGTTTTGATGTAGCATCCCGGAACCTAGGGAAAGGGTAAATGGGTATTATGAGTGTTCCGTGAGATTTAGTAATTACAATTGCATGTTCATGCATTATGTGATACATTTATCTTGTGAAAATTGAATTGGTTGCACATGAAAT
>JAOSBM010000204.1:26058560-26069251 GCA_027568955.1 Erythroxylum tenue
CAGCGCGCGTGGAGGAACAACACACGGCTAAGGGTTTGTTTTGCAGCAAAATTGAAAACATAAGGTTAATAGAGTAACATTTTATATCTCAGGGTTTAATTAGCTACATTAGTATAACACAGGGGTCTCTACAGCAATTTTGTCTCATTCAAGTTACAGCAGCATGAGTAGTTCAGTTAATTATTAGATGGAAGTTGAGATCAAAGTTACAGCAGCAGATGATAATACAGATCAGGCAATTGTTGCTGATATGGGTCTATCAAGTTGTCTATTTCATATAAAGTGTTGTCCACATGTTCTGGTCCTGCAAGGCCCCGAACAAAGATAAGTTAAAGTGGAGAAACAGGACCAGAAGCAGCTAATTCTCTTAAACAAGACTAGATGCAGCTAATTCTCTTGAATAGACCCTGGCTAAGAAGAAAAACGAAGGCGATAATGTTAGATGTGAATAGGAAGACTACATTTCTCTTTATTTTCAAAGCAGTCTCAAAAGTAAAAGAAAAACAGCAAAATTTGTCATTGTATTGAATTACATACCAAGAAACACGTAGGGGACTGTTCTTTTTCTAGCACTTCTTTATGACGTCTGTACTTTCACAATCTGGGACTTTTAAAGGTCAACCGTCGCTAGTCTAATCCATTCTTTTTTTTTTTAATACAAAGGAGCTAAAAATAAGCTAAACGAAATCTCTCAAAATACGGTGGGAAAGAAGTCCCAGTCGATTCCTGTGGAGGAGATCTTGGACAGGTAAAGGAGGTTTGCGAAGAATATGGAGTCCTAGAAGCTGCCCGCGGGCTAGAACTGCCAGCTGATCCGCGCACTGATTACCCTCCCGATGTATGTGTTGGATGCGCACCTCCCAATCTCGACGGAGTAAGGCTTAATTTGATACCTGTCAAGAGACAAAGATAACTATCAGTCCCAATAACAGGAGAGGAAACCAAATTAATGACTGCCAAAGCGTCTGTTTCTAAGATGACCCGACGATAACCAAGGTCCCAGGCAAAGGTGAGGCCCGAATGGACGCCTCATAATTCGGCCATAAAGGAGGTGCCGACACCAATATGCTGAAGAAAACCTCCTCACCACTGTTCCTGACTGTCCTAGTCTAGTCTAATCCATTCTGAGCTAAGAAAATGATAAAATGTCTATACCCATCTATCCAAAAAAAAAATCACAGCCAAAAGGTTTAGATCAAGCGCGAAATTGTGAGCTGCAAGGTTCAAGTTTACACTTTGGAAATTGAATTCTGATTAAGGATTGCACGGAAATGCCAGGGAATGATTCATTTAACAACAAAACAAAATCTTCCAAAATTGCATTTTAGTTGATGTTTTCAAAATTAGATCGAAAGTTAAACCGATAAGACAAGAGGTTTAAGATTTAAAAGGTTCGGTAAATATTAAACAGTCATAAAATCGATTAAATATTAAGTAAAAGTTTAAAATTTTATAAATGATTGAAAAAGACTATTCTTACTCTTAAAAAAATTAAAAGTTTAATTAGAAAAGAAGACTATTAAATAAAAATTAATTGATTTATTTTAGGTTATAAAAACTAATCAGTTTATAAAAACTTACCAATTAATTAATAATCTAATAAGTTTTTAACAACAAAGATTATTAAACTAGATCAAACTAGAAAATTAAAAACCGAATCGAAAAGTTAATTGATTCAAGGTTTTTACTATTAAACCAATCGAATCGGTTCGATTATTAAAATATTTATTTTTGCAAACATCATTTTGAAGATATATCCCATAACAACCTATATAAACAGATACACTATTGGCCCCCCAAAATTTATAAAAATTAAATATTTTTAATTTTTAATTAATATATATATATATATATAAGGATAAAGTTATTTAGAGTTTAGTAGTACACTGAGCCTCTTAAAATTTAAAAACTTAAATATTTGGGTCCTCTTATTTTAAATTTTTAGCTCCGTCACTGACATCCTACCGTTACAATTTTCACGGATACTTATATTTATGACCTCCTACATATGTAGAAAACAGTTAGGAGTCTGAAACATAAAAGAAGAACGAAAGAGAGGAGAAAAATCAAACAAGATAAGCTTAAGAAAAGGATTTCCAAGGAATTAGGGCTGCTCAGCTTTAAGAATTCATTATCATGTAGACGTGTAACAAAGGCAGGGATCCAAAGTTCCAGGACATCTGACTTTTTGATCCTAAGAATGTGAAACAAAGAAATACTTAACATGGAATCTTAATTCGGCTAGCTGCACGGTCACATCTAACTTTGGTAACACTTCAATCACCGACCACACCAAATAAGCGAAGAAGTCTAAGTCCGTACGTTTGGATGGTTGGGAGCGTTCTTGTTTCATGCAAGCATAATGTCCTGAACTGTGCACGTAGTGGCTTAATTTTGACCATTAGTATTTTTATGTTAGAAACAATATCTCAAGTTTCTGTTGGAATTTGGAAGATGAGTGGACGAACCAAGACTTCATCTTCTTCTTTTGTTTTCTGTGTTTACACCTTCAAATGCCGTCCAATTTGGTCGGTCATACATATTGATTTGGTTTCCTTTGTTACCATAAATGACCCATCAATTACAAGGTCACGTAAGAGATGACAAGTTTTAGTAAGGTTGGATTTAAGGTTTAAAGATTCAATTAAGATTAAAGATTAAAAAATAAAAAATAATACTCCTTTCTATTCAAAGTAAATGTCATTTTAGAGGGATTTTAATTATTTAAAATAAGTGTCGTTTGTGACTTTTTATGCATATTTATGATTTTACTTCCAAAATTACCCTTTAATTTCTCTCACATCTTAATTACACAGATTATATTTTCAAGGCACTTTAACATGTAATTAATAAGGGTATATCAGACATTTTATTAACTTTCTTAATAAGTGTGCATTCCTCTAAAACGACACTTACTTTAAATAGGATGGAGTATTAAATAAAATTAATTGGTTTAGTTTAATTTATGAAAATCAAATACTTCCTTTTAATGTTTAGAAACTCATTCTAAATAACAAAAGTTATAGAAGTATATAATAATTTGTAAATTATATACTCTAAATAAATTATTTAATGTTACAATGGCTTGATTTAAATCAAATAATATTTAACTCTCTTATAAAATATAAATATAAAATTTTAATCATAATCATAATATTTATAATTTTATTTGAGGGGTAAGATTCAATAAACATAATATTTAGAGACATTCCTCCCACCACTTAAATCATATCTAATGATAAAATCAAAACTTACTTTATTTTCATATACCTTTTTCGCAGAAAATATATTATAATCAATATATCATTAGAACTATAATCGCACAAACGACTGAAAAATTATCTATTAAAATTAATGTTTTAAAAACCGATCCGGTTCAGTTCATTTAACAATAAAAATTCTGAATCGATCAACTTTTTGGTTTTGTCTTCAAGTTTCCGTTTCAGTTTTTAACTTTTCAGTTTGATTTAGTTTAATAATCTTTTTTTTAAATCTATCAGTTTATTAATTAGTCGATCAGTTTTTATAAATTAATATGAATTATAAATTAAATTAAAATGATTAATTTTTATTCATAGTCTCTTTTTCCATTTAAATTTTAAATTTTTAGATGAATAAGGATAGTTTTTTCGATTATTTTTCAAAATCTTTAATTTTATTCAATTTTTAATCGATTTAATACCGGTTGATCTTTTTAAACCTTAAATAACTTGTCTTATCGGTTTAACTTCTAGTTCGATTTTTAAAACATTGATTAAGTTATAATTTTGGTCATTAAAAGATGAGTAGAGAAGAAGTATCGAGGATGGAAAATGTAAGATGTAAGGGAAGGTAAGAATTATCATCATTCCATTTAAATTAGTCTAAAGAACATGTTACAGACTACAGTCATCATCTCTACATAATTAATACATAATCCAAATGTTGGACTTTGAATTGACATTGCCCTGTAACATCCAGTCCAAGTAAACCAATAAATAACAAGAATTAAGAAATAAGAAAGATTTATATCATTAGTTAAAAGATAAGATACAATTACAGGCAAATTGTTACACAAAGGCCCAAGATTGTTCTTTTCTCTTTCAAGGCTCGAAAAGAGTTAGGATTTTTTGTCCAATATTACTTTGTTCTATTTTGTCCATTAAATTTCAGTCATTTATTTATGTAAGCTTCGTATTTATTTATATAAATCTTGCATAAATAAATGGTTAAGATTCAACCGGACAAAATAAGATAGCGAAATACTGAAAATCCGGACTCCGAAAAGCACACCAAACCCCTAGAAAGAAGGAAGCTATTTGAGTCTTAAAACAGTGACTATCTCCATTTACAAAGTTGCTAATAGACAAAAGAGAGGTTGGTAGTATTCTTTGAAAAGTCAGAAACTCTCAATGAAATCCCACTTCCCAAAAAGTTGCAAAACGACTCGTTTCAAAAACGTGGGCTAATTAAACGTGGTCAAAGGGTCAACCGCGCAAAAATTGAGACATTGTTCTCATTCGAAAACCCTCCGCGCATGAAACCGAAGCCTCGCAGCAAGAGCAACACGCCGAGGTGGTCGGTCCGGAAAAATTGGAGACAATCACTGACTGATCCTTCTGAGGAGGATTTGGAAAAAAAAAAAACATAAACAAAGGAACTGACTAATGAAAACAAAAGCAGACTATAAACGTGTCTTGAGGACTTTTATTCTTCTGTCCATAGTTTTGGACGAACTACAGTAGAGCCTGTCGAAGGTTTCTGATAAGATCCTTTATTGTGATGGAGAATTTACTGTCCATCTGCAAGAAAAATGAAAAAAGAAAATCTTGAGATGTGTTTGAACCAGATTTGCAGAATTTAATTCCCATAAAAAGTTTTACTGAATAAAGAACAGAATAGGTTTTTGTTGAAATGGAGGAGAAAGAATTTAGGAGAGCAGATTCACCTGACAAACAACAGTAACATCAAGTGTGGATCTCCCGAATGGCAGGACACTGGTGTTTATGACATTTAGATGAAACTTTTCTACTTCGGTTAGTATTTTTAGTAAGTTTCCTTTCTGCTTTTCACAATGGATTCTGATGAGCACATCCCTGTCTGAAACTCTAGCTTCTATTTCGGGCAGTGGTTGGTCGCAGCAGCCATCTGAGTTTTCTTCAGTTGAAGAAGATTCATCATCAACATAGACCTGAGATTTCCTCACAAAGATTACTGATTCCATCGACTTCTTGGCAGTTTTTTCTTCAAGAGTCTTCACTCGTTCCTGAAGATGTTTCAAATACTTAATTGCATCGCCAAGAACAGACGCCTTGTCCATCTGCAAAATCAAATGACATTGTCGCTTTCATTATCATGGAACAATGGACAAGCATCTGCAATTAATTTTGGGCCCCATAATTCTGATTATACACTATAACACAGCAAAAAAGATATACTAGAAGAAACACTGTATGCTCTAGTTAACTGAAATTAATAATTTGACTTTTGCAGTTATAATACTGTGATTTAGGTGATTGCTTCAGCAGTTATTGAAACCCTACATTAAATGCAGTTCAATTTAAATACCAAAGAGATCAAGAAAAGAAAATTAAGATGTACCTTCTTTAGGCCAGGCACAACAGCTGAAAGAGCAATGAATCGCTGACTGAGCTTCTCACGCCTCTTTCTCTCGGCTAATACATGATCTTGTGCATGTGTAGGAGTCCTACTCATTGCACCAGCTGCCCTTTTGGTACCCTGACCATAGTATGTTGAACCATATTGATCTTCCAAAGAACCCTTAGAGATCAAAGGTTGGTAATTCACACTTTCATGGTTTCCAACTTCAATCTTGGGCTTTGCGGTTTTGGGGTCAAGAGTGTGGAAGTATTGAGAAGTAGCTGGAGAAGAAATGGAGTTCTCGAAGGAGATAATATGAGATGATGAAGAAGGAGAAGCCCTGGATGGTATTTGGTCAGTGGTGCAAGAGCTCCAACTATTGGTCTTAAGCTGTTTCGCAGGCCTCTCAAGTATTTCGGTTTGTGGTGTTGGAATTGGTACACTGGTAAAGTTCTGTGTGGAAGAAAAGGAGTGAAAGTGAAGATCATCCATTGAGTAATCAAGAGGACTCGTTAGGTACTGATAACTAAAGGCTGGATCTTCCATTCCCTGATCATTAAAAAGAGTAACAAAATTATGATTTCCATGAGAAATTTCTGTTTACGATTATCTCAATAAGTTGCTTAACTTGCAAATAGTTCTTACCAAATCAGGTAACCATTTGGCTGATGAATTCTCCATTAAAGCGAAATTGATTGTTTCCTTAAAGATGGATTATGGACTGTAAGCGTCTGGTACAAGATCAGCAAACAAAGTAGTTGATGGATTAGATTTCGAGAACTATATATATATAGCTGAGGAAAGGTAAAATTGGAAAGGAAGAGGAAACCCAGAAACGAGAATATTAATCGGTTCACTTTCTGCAAAAACTTTTCCTTCTCCTCGTAAAAACAGAAGGAAGAAAGGATTTCAACCCAAGAAACTAGAGAAGTCAAGCTACAAGCTCAATGGAAAACATCCACTTGACAAAACTAGACAATCTTGAGCCAGTTCCAGATACATGAACTGAATCCTCCAAGAAAGTTGGATTGGTTGTTGAGCATAAAGGTTACAACTGAAGTTGAAAGCTTACCTTCTTCAATGAAAAACCCAAGAGCAGAAGAGCGAGACCTGACTTGCCTTTCAGACATGCCAAAAGACACAACTTTGGTATCATCTTATAGGTGCAAAGCAGTGGGTAGTCGTTGAATACGTATATACGGTCAGGACTCAGGTGTGAAAACGGTTCCGCCTACTATTTTAATCATAAACCACTGTTCATTTGTGGGCTCTCTCTTGCGGTCTTGCTTTGACCGATCATGCATTATTTTTTGTTGGCCAATTAAAAAATAGCACACTCGGAAATGAGTAATGAGCGATTAAAACATAATTACTAATATTTCATTTCTAAAATAGAAACATTTGGCTTGTATTTGGACATTTATTTTTGAATTATTTAATTATTTAATTTAATTTTTTATTTTTTAGTTCGATTTATTTTCATAAAATTTGTTATTAAAAACTGATATGTTTATTAGTTAATCGATTAATTTCTGTAAGTTGGTAAATTCTTATAAAATAAAATTAATTAATTAATTTTCATTTAATAATTTTTTAATTAAATTTTATAAGGAAAATCTCTTTTAATTATATTTTAAATTCTTTAATTTTGTTTAATCTTTAACCGATTTTATGACGGTCTAATATTGATTAAACTTTTAAAACTTTAAATCTTTTATCTTACCAGTTTAACTTCCGGTCTAATTCTTAAAATATAGTTATATACCGTAATTGCAACGAAATTCAAAATTTACAACTTAAAATCTTTAAAGACAATCATTATTATTGTGTAAAAGGAACAAGGATAATGTCTTGGTTATGATAAGCCATTGTTTGAAAATCGGACCGGATCGGTCGGTTCAACCGGTTCAATCGGTGATCGGTCGGCTATCCGGTCCGGTTCATTTTTAAAAACTGATTCTTAATTGAATCAGTGAGAACCAGTCAAAATCAGTCAATTGACCGGTCGAACTGGTCCGATTCGACCACTGATTCAATAAAATTTTTTATTTTTTGGTATATTTTTGTATTTTTTAACATTATTAATATTATATATAATTCAATATAATTATTACATAATTATAACGTCACACCAGTAAAGCTTCCGGTTCGATTACCGAACCGGATTTTAAAATACTGATGATAAGTGATTGTGACATATAAGAATTACAATTTCTTATTGTGATGGATTTAAATAATTTCAACCATAGTTTCTCAATTATGCCAGCTTTGTTTATTTATACGCTCTCACTTTACAGCTGAGGACGATCCTATTTTTTCTACAAGCTAATTGGAAGAGAGCTGGCATTCAGTAGGAGTCCAAAAGCTACAGTTAGCACATATAATTGATATGATAAGAAGTGCTTGACAGTGATCAATGCTTGGGATGCCATAATGACCTATATAAGATCTAAAGTAAGAGTTTTTAACCCGTTTATGAATTGTTTCTGGAAATGCTTCATTGTTAGGGTAACGATTTCTTTTTTTTTTTTACGGAAGAATCTGCTGTTGACATCTTTCGGATACACGCTGCTGGTTAAATCTTTGGATTAATATAATTGTATGTAAATCATGTCAACCGGATATTTCTTACTAGACAATTCTTGTACGATGGATTCGATCGAAAGTAACGAATTACTTGTTTTTATTCATTTTTAAAATATTTTATTATTATAAATAATTTAAAAACATTTTACAATATTAAAACATTTTTATTATTAAAATTTTATGATAAAATATTTTAAATAAAATTTCTATTAAAATTGAATTGAACAGCAACGGAAAGTTATATAAAAATTTATGTTAATATAAATTTATAGTAAAATTTAAAATTTTAATATTTTGTGATAATATAAGAATAATAAATTAATTAAATTATAAAGAATTATGTTTTTATGTAATTAAATAAAATAAAAGGCATGGAATTAGCTTATAATTTAAGAAACTTTAAAAGAATTCGTTAATTTTTAAAATTTTCAAAAAAAAACCATTTATAGACCAATCATATATTGCTTATATAATAATTTAATTTAAATATTAAATTTAAATACAATTAATTAAATTAAATTAAATCATTATAATAGTAATATTTGAATAATTCATATATAATATTTATATTTCATGGAGAGATTTTTTGAAAAAATTAAAAAGAGTTCTATATTTTTAACAGGTTGTAAGGTAAAACATGTGAAGAGAGGGACGTATTCCTCTGCCCCCAATTATTCAGGCCCCTCTTTACCCTTTCTATTAAAGCCATTTATTGTCGTTCCATTCAAACAATGAATGGCTTGAATGGAAGGGGTACAAAGACCTGGGTAATTGGGGATAGAGGGTTTCAAGGGGGAGTTTAGATCCTCTGTCTAGTTTTATGGTGTTTTATTATATCTAGTGAATCTCAGCAATTCATTTATGCGAACCTTACGTTAATTTATATGGGACCTATATGAAACTCGTATAAATTAATAGCTGAGATTTACGGGACATAATAAAACACCATAAAACTAAACAAAGGACTTGTATAACAACTCTTTCCGTGCGGTGGTCTGTCCCAGCTGAAATTTTTACATGTGCTAGGAAGATGATTTTCAGGAATCTCCAGCTAGCACGTGTCATTTTGAGGAACCTGGAAGGAAGCCAGCATCTCCTCTCAGGTCAGGTGCAGGTCTGGTCTTTTGTTCTGATTTTGGGTGCTGGAAATTGGAAAACAGGGCAAGTGTTCAATTTTTACAACCCACGGTCCACCTTTCACTTGCATCATCAAAATCGTCGTCACTCGAATACGAACGCGCTGATGTAATAATAATAATAATAACATTATTATTATTATAAAACTTAATATTTCTAATATTATGTCCTTTTATGTAAAAACAAATAATTAAATACGATGAAATAAATTATATGATAATTAAACAATATTATAAAGATTTAAAATATAATGATTGAAATAAAAAATTAAACTATCAAAACTAGATAAATTTAATCATTTCTCCTACTAAGATTACGAAGATAATATTTAACCAATTTAATTATATCAAGATAAGATGTTTCAATAATTTAATATGAAAAATAGATCATCATTTTAAAACTATTATTCTTAATTAAAACTGTGATTAAGTAATCTCAATTTATATAACTTCTCATGATATTAAAAGCTTTATTTAAAGATCGAATTGATTCGAACAATTCAACCGTGAAGTTTTTTAACTAGCTAATTTTTTGCTTGATTTTTAATTTTTGGTTCAACTTATTTTAATAACTTTTGTTGTTAAAATTGATCAATTTATTAATTAATTAGTCGATTGATTTTTATTAATTAAAATAAAGTATATAATTTTTATTTAACAGTCTTCTTTTTTTGTTTAAACTTTAAATTGACGATAATTTCTTTCATTCTTATTTCAAATTCATCAATTTTATTTAATCTTTAATCAGTTTTATGATGATCTAATACCAAGGTTTTGAAACCCAGACCGGACGTCGAACTGGAGGTCTTACTGGTCACCGGTTCGACCACCGGTCGAATCAGTGTGACGTCATAATTGCGTAATAATTATATTTAATTATATATAATATTAGTAATATTTAAAAAATAAAAAATATATACTTAATAATATAAAAATATTTAAAAAATAAAAAACTTATTGAACCAGTGGTCGAACCGGTTCTACAGGTCAATTGACCAGTTTTCACCGATTCCCACTTATTCAATTAGAGGCCGATTTTTAAGGGTGAGCCGAACAGAATAGCCGACCGGTCACTCGTCGAATCGGTTGAACCGATCGGTCCGGTTCAAGTTTCAAAACATGTTCTAATACTTATTAAATCTTTTAAATTTTAAATTTTTTATTGTATTAGTTTAGGGGCCGTTTGGTTTCACTTTTGTTTTTCTGTTGTTGTTTTTGGTTTCTGTTTCATGTTTTTGGTTTCTATTTTTTTTTATAAAAAAATGAAAACCTGTTTGGTTGAAATTTGTAATATAAAAACTTAAAACAAAATTCTGTTTATCTATTTATTATTAAATTTATCAATTTTTAATCTTAATTATATTATTAAACTCATTATATTATTATTAT
>JAOSBM010000204.1:26077688-26088118 GCA_027568955.1 Erythroxylum tenue
ATTTCATGAATTAAATGCTTATAATTTTATTGCATTTAACATTGATTATATCAAAATAAATTTACTTTTGTTAGGTAATATTGGATCTTGCGGAGACAAAGGTAGTAATCATGTTTGGACTACGGTTGAGGATGAAAAGTTAGTAGAGACCATACTTGAATTGGAAGAAAGTGAAAATTTTGATGGTGAAAGTGGCAGTGGATTAAGGAAAGGATATCAGAAAGAACTGGAAAGGATATTAGATCAAAAATTACCAGGGCATAGTTTAAAAGAAAAACCACATATTGAATCTCGTTATAAATTATTGAAAAAATAATATCATGCTATTTATGATGCAAGAAATGGTGGAGAAACAAGTGGTTTTGGTTGGGATGATGAAAAAAATGTATTACCGCAGAAGTTGACATGTGAAGTGCATATCTAAAGGTTAGTATAAATTAAATTACTTAGTTTTTTTAAATTTTTTTTGCATGATTTATATAATGATTGATGTTATAATTTTTTAGCACTATTTTTTGTATTGATGTTTTATTAATATTTTTATAATAATTAATACTATGATTGATGTAGAGTCATCTGGATAATTCATTTATGAGGAATAGATCATTTTCCTACTGTGATAAACTAGCTATTATTTGGGGACAAGATTGAGCTACAAGAAAAAATGTTGAAGCACCCGCAGATATGCTAGAAAATATAAACAGAGAAGAGAACTTCGATGAAGAGAATGAAGAATCTAATGAGGAGAAGGATATTGAGCCTCAAAGAAATCAACCAATCAGGGGCGTTTCTCAAGGTGAAGGAAGTTCAAAGAGAACATATCGTAAAAGGAAAAGGAGTGCTGATAGTTTAGTTTCATGTTTGAAACGTATCACTAAAAAGCTTACTGAAGGTTTGGAGAAATCTAACGAGCAAATGCCCAAAGTTGCAAAATCTATTGCGGAATCAGAAGAAAACTGAGAATAGGCGGAATATTAGATGAAGAGTTTAACAAACTGAAATTCTTAACACAAGCTGAATGTATTAGAGCTGAAATAAAATTTGTAAATAATCCAAATCATATGGATTATTTTTTCAATCTTCATGATGCTGACAAAGAAGAATATCTAAGGCAGATTTAAATAATAATTAGTTTTTAAGATTTATCTTTGTACTCGGTTGAGGGTTTTTTATTATTTTTCAATACTATATTTATGATATAATAGTATTATATGATTAGAATATCATAAATGAAAAAATTAACATTTAATGATATAACTTGTATTACAAATTAACATTATTTAACGATTTCAATTTTTATTCTGTTTGTAGGGATATAATTGAAAACACAAGTCAAAATTAAATTAAATTCCATGAAATAATGTTGCATACCAAATACTATAATAAGAATCTACCCAACTTTCCTATTAGAATTCTTATAAGTATCCAAATATGTGAATATCTTTACTTTCTATAGATTTATTTTCTGAAGAATCAGATTCCAAATTTGTTTTACTTTCTCGCTAGTCAAACGGGGCCTAAAAGTCTAGTCTTTTCCAAAATTTAAATCGCTTTAGAATTTAGAGACTACCCCAGTTCGGTTCAAAATTGGATTCAATTTATTATGTAGCTAATTCAAATTTTTTTCTAAGCCTAGATTAAAATATGAATTCTGATATTAGGTATTACTTATTATAACATTATTTATTTTTGTTTCTTCTCATTTTTCAACATAAACCGAGGAATCCAAGCCTGGTGAGCAAAGTAGTCAGAAATTTGATGCACACAGTATTATAGTAATGACCATAATGAGATGTTTGACTTTATCAGGAAGTAGATGCCAATGAAGCACCGTCCAATGTTCTCACTATTTTCTTCACCCGATGAAAAGAGAAGAGGAAGAGCATATGCAAAAGAAATTTGAACCCTGGAAAATGGAAATGGCTGAAGAGAACTTCTCAATAATTTTGTAGAGATTACAACAACTTAATGTCGAATTAACCCTTGATACCAATTTGCTCAATGTGTTTAATACACGAGTTCAGTTGATTATATATATATTTGAGCAATAGGAGCACACTTTAAGAGGATAATTGAACTCCACAAATCACAATCCAAATGATGTTAACAAAAAATCTAAATGACCAAAGGAAGAAACCAAATAGATTATTTATAGATCATGTACCAATGTATGTAAAATGTTGAACTCCATATACCTAATCCTTTTTTCTTTCAATGGATCGAGAAGTATTCTATAAAGAAATGGATATTCAAAAAAAAACTAATTCACTTTTTAGTAATGATTAAAAAATTCAGCTGATTCGACCGTAAAAATCTTGAGATGTTTAATTTTTCAGTTTGATTTACTCTAATAAATTTTGTTGTTGAAAATGGATCAATTTATTTATTAATTGGTCAATTTTATAAATTAATAAGTTCTTATAAACAAACATAAATTATTTAATGTTCATTTAATAATTTTTTAATTAAATTTCAAATTCTTCGATAGGTAGGATAATCTCTTTCAATCGTATTTTAAAATTTAAAATTTTTAAATTTATTTATTCTTTAGCGAGTTTTGTGACGATTTAATATCGATTGAACCTTTTAAACATTAAACCTCTTGTCTTATCGATTTAACTCCCGTTTAATTTTTAAAACATTATTTTTTAAGGATTAAATAAGAGACTGAATTTAGTTTACTAAATATGAAAGCAACCTTCTAATTTTTATAGAATATATCGAAAACATGTACCATCTAAACTAGTTATGGTTACTTTTTTTTGGTCAACCCATCCACTTGCAGTTTACTTCTGTATTTTTATTTTGTCTTGCACGTTAATTAATTCACTCGAATTAAAGTCCTAAATAAGAATCTTGCTTATATCACCATCTTGTCATACTGACCTTTGTTGCATAATTCAATTGATGAGTTCGACATATACATCACAAAATTAAATAATTTCTGTGAGACTCCTGATGTATCAGGTTAATTAAAAGAGGCCCATCATGGCATGTTAAGATAAATAAAACGGCATCTTCCTTCATCAATTGTCATCCTAATTTCATTAACAAGTTGATGTATGTATTAGCAAGTTGCAATTGAAAAAGAAAATGATTACTATATATATATGTATGTATGCATATAAGTCAATATACCTACATATATATTTTCTTGGTGATTTGATGCAATCTATATTTATTTAAGAATTTAAGAAGCTATTGCCTAAAAAATATTGAGTTTTGTAGCAATTTTTATTTAAAAATTTTGTAATTATTATTTCTTAATGTGTATGAAGTTAACTTCTATGTGTATATAATAATTATAAAATATATATTTTAAATAAATTATTTAATAAGTGAATATTTAAAAATTAAATAACAAATTCGATTCAAATAATTTGTAATAAATTTGTAATAAATTACTCTATTCTCTCCCGAAAAATAGACATAAAATGAAGATAATTTGGTAATTCAAGGCAAATTTCATATCATATTACTGAATAAATATTAATAATCTCTTGTGGTGAATTTGTGACTTTTTCATGATATTATTGGTGTTACTTATGTTCGTTAGTTAAAGATTTCTTTTCGATCTTCGCCCGCTTTACCTACCAAAAACAAAATAATCCGTCGTGGTTATAGAAGCAAATCAAGCACTAATCAAGTAACCAAAAAGACTAAGCCATCCACTTTACTGGTCCAAAAAGAAATCATTGATTGTAACGAGGAATAAATAATCATCAGGGATAATTTCAGATTCAAATCTGAAGAACATGGAATGGAGTTTCGGGAGACACAAACAGGGACAACAGAAACAAGTTTGGATCAAACGTCCAAGGAACGTGCACTTCGTTAACAATATACAACAATTTTGGGGTCAACCGAAAGTAAAGACATCATGTGATGAGTGAAAAACGAAGAATAGTAAGACAGAAATCACTGACAAACCCAGAAAAACCACAAGCACGTAGGACTAGGATAATTTGTTGTTACAAGAAATGGGTTTTTTGTTCAACGTGGTCGACTAGTATCTAGTATCGACCGCGCAAAAATATCAAACGAGGAAACCGTCGTGTTCTGTGTAACTTCACGGCAAACACAAGCTTTAATTTATTTTTATCTATGGTGATCCAGATATATTCATGTAAATGTAGTCGGAGATATTGCATGTTCACATCTTTTCTGTCACATGAACTTCAGGAGAGCTAGTCTTAGGTTTCTTACCAAATCCTTAACTGTCATCGTTTCTTCACTGCCCATCTGCAAAAGCACGTCATTCCATTATTGATTATCCTTTGAAAATGAGGTATGGTGTAAAGAAAATCATACTTTCTGATGCTTAGTGTCTTAAAGGGTATCAGAATCTGAGAACAAATCCCAGTTTACCTGAGCAACTATGGTAATGTGAAGGGTGGAACTTCCAAATGGCATGACACTGCTAGTCACAATAGATAGATGAAGATTCTCCATTTCTTTTAGTATTTTAGTTAGAACACCATGTTGCTTCTGGCAGTGTATTCGAACTAGTAAATCCTGGCCAGAAGCTGTTGCTTCAATCTCCGGGAGGGCCGAAGTGAAGCGACCCTCAGAATTTGAATCGTTACATGAAGAAGAGTCTTCATCGGGAGATAGCTGAGATTTCTTCACAAGTATAACTGATTCTACTGTTTTCTTCTTGGTCTGCTCGTCCAGTTCCTTCACTCTTTCTTGAAGCTGCTTCACATACTTTATAGCATCTCCAAGTACAGTAGCTTTATCCATCTGACAAAAAAAAAAAAAAAACATTGAAGATCAAGAAGATTCTCATCTTAACTACAGAAGATAGTGCAAGAAATCCACAATACCTTCTTTAGACCAGGAACGATGGACGATAGAGCTATGAATCGCTGGCTAAGCTTTTCTCTCCTCTTTCTCTCTGCCATGATGTGTTCTTGAGCATGCGACGGAGTTCTTGTCATAGACATAGGATAAGACTTCTTATAACTTCCTTGATTTTTCCTTGGATCTTCATAACTCTGCAGGTTCTCATACGAAATCTTTGAGACCAAATTAGACTGAAAGTTCATGTTCCTTGGAGACGAAGCCTCCTCCTTTGGCTTAAGGTTGAAGCTTAGTCTCCTGAGTAGCTTCTGGGAATGGTTTGTCGATGAATCCTCAAATGAAAGAAACTGAGATGTAGGAGAAGAGGGCGTGGGCTGTTGGTGTTCAGCTGTTATACCTGAGTTCCAGCTGCTGGTTTTGTGCTGTTTAGTAGGTCTCTCAATGTTGTTTTGAGCAATTTCTAAATAGGATTGGTTTAAGGTTTCAGTATTTAAGTTAGGGTAAGAGGAATAGCTATCCAAAGATGAACATCGCTGGATGTTTTCTCCATCTGCGGTTCCCATATTATACTGAGAAATGAATTCGTAATCATTCATACCCTGGTAAAGTGAAACCGTGATCAGGTTCCATAAACTAATGAATCCCAGTTTCTGTAATGAAACTAAAAACTCAGAATAATGAATCAACATACCATTTCTGTAAACCATGTAGCTGATGTCGAATCCATCTTGGAACTTGCTTTGTTTCCTCTAAAATGGATTCCTGCAAGAAGTTTGATTAATCTTCTCTATATAAGAAGAGTAAAATCCTGAAAAGTAAAGCTTCAATTCATAACTATCTCTTTTAAGCTGTTTTAATAGTAAACAAAACTCTGACTTATCGAAGAACAACGAACAAACCTAAAAGCAAACCTAAAATGCTGACCTTTTCCTTGGATCCACCAATTCCTCATGTGAACCTTTGGTCCTTAGCTTCTCTCATTATATATCCATCAGATCTCTTCCTCTCTTCACTCCTTCCTTCATTATTTGTTGACATGAGATGGCAACAGCTTAAACAAGAACAATTTGATACAGAATTTAGTTTAAAAAAAGCTTGGTGACCAAAAAAAATAAATTTCCTGCCCTTACCCACCAAACCAAACCTACGAAATCCTAAGTTACACTATACCATAAACTATTCAACTTGGTCTCCTTTCATATCTTCAATGATCTTGATGTGATGTGATGTAACGTGACGTGACGCTTCTAATTTCCTGAAATACTATGCAATTGGAGTGTATTGACTTACTTAATTGTTAATTAACTAATTTTCAATGGGAATAAAAGATATAAAAGATTTCCCTAATTTTATTTTTTTAAGACGAGCATTTTTTTAAATTTAAAAGAAAAATACTTTTAATATTAAAAATATTTGTTACTAAAATCTATTAAATTATTTTAATAAAATTTGCTATTAATATCAAATATGATAACAGTTAAAATAATTTACTAGAAAATTTAAAATAATTTAAATAAATGATAATAATAAAATTAATAATATGTTTTACCCTTTCCTTATCTTTGCGGATCAATTCCCTGTAAAAGGACTCAACTTCAATTATAAGAAAATTACTTTGTTCTCATATCTGAAATGAAGAAAAGATATGAATCGCATTCAGGTAACAATCAATTTATCTAATTTACTTTTCAAATCTTTACTAGAAAATAGTCTGTTCCAACTTCAAAGTGATAATATGTTATTTTGTTATGATAATTGGATTTATCTTTTTTGTTTTGACCACATTTGCTGCTTATATATATATATATATATATATATATATATAAAGATCGTAACAAATTGGAATATTATCAGTCAAAATAAAAAAATTTGAAAAAAAATGAATAGATTACTGTAATAGATAAAACAAGATTGTTATATTAATGTTAAAGAGTTAAACTTATTTTTGCTCCTATTATGTAAGGATTTGGATTTGTTTTAAATAGAGATCTTTGAAAGATTGAAGTAGATTAAGTTTTGAGTAAAAAAGAAAAACACATCCAACACTTTCTCCATCTTTCTCTTTTGTTTCTTTGTATTTTTTCAATATTTCATTTCTTTCTTCCATTTTTGGTGTTGGAACTAAAGTCACGTGTGATTAAATTTGAATATTCTAATTCAGGAGGATTCAAAACTCTAGTTGTAACCTTGTGAGGTATTGTTCTAAACTTAGATTTATGTTTTAATTCGAGTATATTTTTTATTTTATATTCTTATATTTCATGAGTAATCAATATCGATTGATCTGACAAATTAATTTAATGTTGATTATTCTATAACAATCCATAAATTAAGCGATGCGTAATTGTCAAGAATGATTGGTATAGGTAGCAAATAATTTATTTATCAAGTTCCATATTTAACTTATGAGAAATAAGAAAACTAAATTGAATAGTTGTAGACTTGTAATAATTCTCTCAATTATTTAATAAAGAGTTTAGTTTTTTTTACTAAGCTCGTTGCTATCATTTACTTGATATTAAATGTTATCATATCAATTAATTTAGAAAATTTTGAGACTTATTATGACTATCCTAATATTTTTCAGATTAATTGCTTAAATTATGAAAAATATTCTTTCTAAACCATTAATTAATGTTACAATTAGATAAAATATTTCACTTTAGTTTTTAGTTCTTTTTGAATTCAACATGATTCTACCTACTACAAGAATTTAAAGAATAAAAATTAATTTTGAAGACTTCAACAACTCAATAAAAAATAATGTAAATAATTAATTTAAGGATAGTTATTGATCTACTACTAGATTTTCTTTAATTTGTTTATAATAGTGTAAAGTTTTTTAATTTGTCAATTGAATTTTAGAACATCTTAAATATGAACGATTAGTTAAAAAAAAGACACATGATTCTTCCCTTTAAATTACATATATTATTTTTTAATAGAACAAATGTTTTGCACACTACTTTATTATATTTTTTACAAATTTTAAAAATTGACTAAAAATTAAAGAAATTACCAATGATATTAAAGGATAAAAGAATTGAAAGTAAATAAATCATCTTATGTTTAACAAAACAAATGTTTTGCACACTAACTTATTATAATTATAAAAAATTTAAAATTTGATTAGAAATTAATTTTTTTGGCAATAATAATAAACAAATTAAAAATAACTAACATTAAACAAATTATTAAACCCTTAAGTTATGTACTTCTCTATCAGATTTCTATTTTAATTACAAATTGGAATAGTTTCATTGATAAGTGTACCTTGAAAACATTGTTAATTACAACATTTGACAACTAAGCCTTCGTAACATTAGTAGACGACCATCATCACATTCTTAATTCTTTGCTGGGTTGGAGTGTTAAAATACAATTTCCGATTAATGATTTTTTTTCAATTTAAAATTAGATATTCCTTTTCTAATTATTGCTTACACGTGCGTGAATTATTGGGTGAATCTTTGTGTATAGCAGCAAAATCTTGCATTTATTCATGTAAGTTATAACATAAGAGACCCTTAAATGCCTTTCATTAAAAAATAAAATAAAAGACGCTGAAACAATATTTAAAAAATTACCTCGAGTTTAGTAACTAATTATCTAAGAAATTAAATAAGATATCAATTAGTATGAATCATAATTAATGTTTTAAAAATCAAACTGGGTTGATCAGTTTAATAATAAAAATTTTGAACCGGTTAATTTTTTGGTTCGATTTTCATTTTTTCAGTTTGATTTAAGCCTCATAGTTTTGAATTCAAATAATTTTTATAAATTAATTATCTTTTATAAACTAAAATAAATAAATTAATTTTTATTTAATAATATTTTTTAATTAAACTTTAAATTTTTAAATAAATAAAAGTAATCTTTTTCAAATAGTTTTAAAATTCCTTAATTTTATTTAATCTTTAACTAATTTTGAGGTGGTTTAATATTAGTTAAACCGTTTAAACCTTAAATCTCCTGTCCATTTGGAAAATATTGATCATAATTAAAGATTTGCTCGTGAAAGAAGATGAGTTCGAACCTAAGACCAAATTGGAGGACGTAAGCGACGGACAATAAATGAATAATTTTATTTTTTATTAATGATTGAAGATATTAAATTATTTGATTATTCTGATTTGAAATATATAAAATATTTATTTATATATTTACGTTGTTTCATTTTTGTTGTTTCATTTTTGTTCCAAGTTATTTTATCCACTCATTTAAGTGGGACCTACATAAATAAGTAAATGAGATAAGTTAGAACAACATTAGAATGGTAAAAGTGGAACAACTTATACCTCCCCGAACTTAAGACCAAGTTGGAGGACGTAAGCGACGGACAATAAATGAATAATTTTGTTTTTTTTCTTTATTGATGATTGAAGATGTTAAATTATTTTATTATTCTGATTTGAAATATATAAATATTCATTTTTTATTTTATTTTAGGATAGGATAGGATAGGATTCAATTCATAATAATTAAGTAAAACTCGCGCGGTTGAACTCTCATAAGATGATGAGATAATCTATGAAGGGAAAACTTTCTAAGGAACTTTGCTTTTTATATTACGAGAATGGTTGGCCTGGCCGGCTGGCCCTCAACGAATATCTCGGCTGCTGATCTTTCTATCTGCTTTTTTATTACGAAATTTAGAAGACGCAGAAAAGACAAAAGCAAGGCTGTGTACCTAATCATTGCACAGAACATGTCACAATCTTATGATAATCCCAAGATGTTAATACCAAAAAGGTTTCCAAATGATTCTATTAGATGGTGTAGATGAGGTGATGCTCTCACGCTTAGTCTTTGAAATTACAAATGACTATAGATGGTATAGATGATGATGATGCTCACGCTTATAGTCTTTGAACATACAAATGATTGGGATATACGTACCTTCCCTTCCACAAATTATATCTATAAACCCTTAAAAAAAGTTTCCTTCATTTCGTTGTGCGGAAACGTGGATAAATTTGGAGTAAAAATAAAACAGTAACAAAAGAACACCAAAATTTTTATACTGGTTCGGCAATGCTTACGTCCAGTTTGGAGACGACTGATTATTTTACTATAATCAATAAGAGCATACAACAGTGTTTATCACTTAATTTTTCGAGAGACCCAAAATTAACCCAAAACTATTAAGAAAAAAGAAAACAAAAAATTATATAAATATTATTTTTCTCTCTCCCTCTCACTATGATTCTCTCTCCTTTCTCCCAAAAGTTTGCTCTCCTCTCTTCTGAAAACTCTCCACTCTCTCATAAAAACAACTTCTCCAACTCTCTCCTTGTGTTCTTTTCTTCCTCCTTCGTTTGCTTCTCTTTTATAGAGAAAACCATGGATGATTATCAACATTAGCTGCACCAACTTCCCATCAAGCCATCATTGTTGAGCCACCAACGTTGATCACCGACAGCATCAATTTCTGACTATACAAGTTGAAATTTCTGACTTTCTTTGAGTTCTTTGAGCCAACATTCAACAATCTCCACCTTGGCTCAAATTCTCGAAGTGAAATTTTCAATAGTCGTCTCCCAATTCCCTATGGGGCAATCAACAAATTTGACAAATACCAATCAAGTCTAAGCAATGCTTAAACTTGAGTAAAGCAACTGGTT
>JAOSBM010000204.1:26088218-26104158 GCA_027568955.1 Erythroxylum tenue
CTCCCTCTCACTATGCTTCTCTCTCCTTTCTCCCGAAAGTTTGCTCTCCTCTCTTCTGAAAACTCTCCACTCTCTCATAAAAACAACTTCTCCAACTCTCTCCTTGTGCTCTTTTCTTCCTCCTTCGTTTGCTTCTCTTTTATAGAGAAAACTATGGATGATTGTTAACATTAGCTGCACCAACCTCCCATCAAGCCACCATTGTTGAGCCACCAACGTTGATCACCGACAACATCAATTTTTGACTTTGCAAGTTGAGATTTCTGACTTTCTTTGAGTTCTTTGAGCCAACATTCAACACCTTTTGCTGCAGAGGCTTTGCAGCAAATCAATTTATAGTTGTTTGGGAGAAGATAAAGTGCAGCAGATAGTTTAAATGAATGACATATTTTTATTAACGGGGTAAGATTTTAGAGTATGAAAACATCGAACTTTAACTTTATCTTTGAGAGTTTTGAAGGTCACTTTTATCATGCAATTTCTGGATTGTTTGATGATCTACATTCAGCGTTAGTGACGGAGGCCTTAACGGTTCGACAGGTTCTTATTTGAATGATTACCAACATGCAACAATTGGGGAGTATCTTTATTGATTCTCAACTTATAGTACTTGTCATTAAATCACACCAAGAGGATCATTCAGAATTTGGGAAAATTATTAAAGATTGCCATTAATGTTGAAAAGTAATTATAATATTTTTATTGTTTGGATTAATCGACAAGAAAATGTGGGAGCTCATGAACTTATAAAATATCTTATAATTTTTTTCGTTTAAAAATTTAGGTATCTATCTCACCTTGTTTAACTCATTTATATGGTTAATAAAAGTTTTCTTTACCTTAAAAAAAAGAAATCTCGAATGATTATGTAGTCGGCAAAGTTACTTTAGGGTTTTAGTGAAAAGTCGCAAAGGATTCAAAGGACAACCGAGCACATCACATCAAACATGTAGCACGTTGAAGCAAGTAGTACCTTTATCTTGTGTTGAAGTCCTCGAACTCCTCTTAATTTTATGATTACTTACAATAATTTATAAATTAAATATTTTAAATTGATTATTTAATATGCTAATAATTAATTTTTAAATGATAATTTTAATTTAATTAACATTTATATATCTTATATCTCCAATTGCTGACCTACTATCTTCTATATTCAATTTATAAGCATACGTGAGCTAAACTACTCAATTAGGATAAAGGACGTATACATCTCATATAGTTTAAGAGAATTTAGAAAAAAATTATTAATCTTTAAAATCTTTTAACTTTGAGTCCTTTTTATAGAGAAACTCATTATCTTATACTTCAGTTAAATAATAATAAAAAATATGTGTCATATGTGCATTAAATGTAGACTAATTAAACCTCACCAATATAATAATCCAACTCAGTTATTAAATCCGAGATGAAGTTATTAAATTGAACTTAAATTAATAATTTAAGATAATTATAACAAATTATTAATTTGAATCAAAATTAATTGGTCATATTTAAATTTAAGAGTTGAATTGAATCATCATATAAGCGATATTTGATCAGTACAAGTATGGTGTTCATATCCGGCAGCGGTAGTGTGAGAGTTCATCCAATGTAGTGACTCCTTGTGTGCACTGAGAGTTCGGCTACCTTTTTGAGAAGCTGACTGAGATCAGACCATAATTTATCCCCTCATTACTCTGTCGGGCCGGAGTGTGGGGGCACCTGAAGTGGGTGATTCTGCCTTTTGAAATCAAGTATGATGTTCATATTACATGCCTTTCGTCATTATTTTTTAACTGAACACTAAGAGATTGTTTTAAAGTTTCTGAAATTACAAAAGAAGTTTATTTCTTTTACCCTAAAACCTTTTTGACCATTTCAAATCTGAAGTAGCTTATACGTCTTTTAAAATTCGCTCTGAAATTAGATGGTTTTATTTAAAACCATGAAGAAAACGGAGATACCGAGATCCAAAAGAATTGATTATCACCATAACATAGTGTGTGACATAAGATAGCAATCTTTATTCAAGAAAATAAAATATGAGAAAAAGATAGGGTACTTTTGATCTTGACATCAGCAATAGCTAAATATTTTATATTGTTAAGACAAATGCTTATGCTTTAAAAATTGGATTGAAAGTCAAACCGATAAAATAAAAAATTTAAGATTTAAAAGATTAAATCGGTATTAGATTGCTATTGAGCCTAGCAAAGATTAAATAATATTAAAGAATTTAAAATATGGTTGAAAGTGATTGTTTTTACCTATCGAATAATTTGAAGTTTAATTGAAAAAAGATATTGTTAAATAAAAATTAATTGATTTATTTTGGTTTATAAAAACTTATTAATTTACAAAAATTAACTGACTAGTTAACAAATTGATCGATTTTTAAACAAAAACGTTATTAAAGTAAATCAAACCAAAAAGTTAAAAACAAAATCGAAAAGTTGGATTATTCAAGATTTTTACGGTTAAACTGACCGAATTAGTTGAGATTTTTAATCATTGGTTAAAACAAAAAAATGTAATGTTTTAAAAACCGGACCGAATATCGAACCAGTCAAAGAAAAGGTGTTCAAGGTCTAAAGGTTCAACCGGCATTGAATCAATATAAAATCGTTATATAATAAATAAAAAATAAAATTTATAAAAATAAGTAAAAATAATATATTTCAACACAAATAATATATTTTGTTGAAATAATAAATATATCAATATCTATTATTATACGATGAACTAATAATCCTCATTATTGTTGTTGTTGTTGTTGTTGTAAAAGAATATTTAAGCTAAATGATTAAGAAGGAAGTAGTAGCGATTTGGTCAATTAAGTTTTTAAAAAAGTATATATTTAAATTTAATTCTATAATATTTTTAATTAATTTATTTTTATTATTATTTGAATTAACCATGTTTTATTATTTTTAAAAAAAGAAAAAAGAAATATATACAAATGCTATATTTTGCAGAAATTCAATCTAAAAAAAACGATAACTTATGAATTTCTTACGTTATTGAAATTAGTTTGGAATAAGATGGTTCATCGTAAAACTAGTATCTTATAAATTAAATGTGGTTCTAAGTTTGCCAAAGCTGGTTTAGTAATATTTAACATTAAGTGGAATGAAAAATATTAATGTTCACAAACTTTAACTTGTTACTAGAAAGGATTAATAATTTAATATTATACTTTTTCATAATATTAAAATGAAATATTATATATAACAAAAAGTTTCAAGACAGTAGTTCATAAAAATAAAGATTATAAAAATACATAAAACCCTGTCGCTGACATCCTCCTCCTTTGTCCTAAGGTTATATTTGGTTGAGAGTTTATTGATAGAATAAAATGTAATATTATTTCATCGTTTAAGATGAGGGTTTATAATAGAATGAGATGGAAGAGAATAATTTCATATTACATCTCATTCGATCTTAAACAGTAAAAATAAAAATCTCCGATTTGAGAGGTGTAAGATGAAATGTAAAATGATAAACAACTTTATATTATATTACATTATAAACCCTTATCCAAACAAAATTTCACTATATCACATTATAAACCTTTCCATTTCTCCCGTACAACAATTTTTTAATATTACATTTATTTATTTTCCATTCTATTATAAATCATTTTATTTCATTCCATTTAGTTAAAAACCTTACTTCCAACCGACATAGCCTCATAATACAAAACGCAGCCGTTTCAACTTCATGCGAACCCCAACCCAAACTTGCCCTTCTTTGTCTATCAATCTCTCTTTTTCATGTATGTAAATCAGTAAATGCTTAGTTTCTCTTCCGGAGTTTATCCTCACCAAATTCCAAGATTTCCATATTTCATAGTCGTTTCCATACGAAACAAAATAAGAATGGTTCTCAACAATCCACTTGCAAATACCTTTAGATCTCTGTGGTACACCCCTTTACTGTGGCAGTAATCCACTCCATTAATAAGTTGTTGAAAGTATGTCCCGGCTTCAGCCTCACTAAGCCGCCCATGATGCATATCCAAAATCAAGGTTAGCAAGGCAACCCAACAAACAGTGGCTTGATTTCAGAACAGCACATCCCACGGCCCTTTATGCTGCTGGGTCAAAACATTGACTACTCACAATTTTATCAAACAGTTCGCCACCGGGAATGAATTCCAAGATTATGTAAATCTTAGTATGCCTTTCCAAAACCTGAAGTTGAAGCAAAGACATGAAAAGGGGTATATTCTTTGATGGTGACATATCTATGCTTGTTTCAACTCAAAGCATAGTGTCTAAGGATAAGCCTGGTAGTGGTGCAACCCATAAACAAAAGTTCATTTTAGCATAAGTTCAGCACTTACTATACAACTAAAGAACTTCCATGCAAAAAAGAAAAGTAAATTATAAATCTTTTAAGCTTTAAATTTTTTATTTTATTAGTTTAATTTTCGGTCCGATTTTGAACCAAGACCGGACGAAGAGTCCATTTGGACTTTGAACATACATGAAAAGCCTTAACCCATTTACCAGACCAAATTTTAGATTTGCAGTCCAAGTTTAATCCAAATCTAATTTTTTAAGCCTAACCCAACTCTGATTTTAATCTTAAATATAAACAAATTAATCTTAATTTGTTAACTTCCAATCTGAATCCGTTAATATCGGTCCGAACTTTTTTATCATTCTTATATCATTAGTCTTCCAGTCTTTAATAACAAGTATCCGTCACTATATCAGTTTCTGGGCTTTCAAGACCTCGTCTTGAACATTAACACTAGCATTTCTAGGATTAACAAGAATGTACAGCTCTGCAGCACCTGGGATTAGTCCAGCATCTGAACATTGCCGGTGTTGACTTCACATGCTTCTAGCCTTTAAAACGTTGCTCAGTATAGGTGGCGACCTAATGTCCAAGGGAAAGGGAAGGGAAAAGGGAAGATTCCAAAATCTAGAGCATCAAGTGCAATTATAATTAAAAGGAAAGGAGAAGGTATTAAAGCAAAGGGCTCTTAGATGCTTTCTTCCATTTGAAATTGGTACTGTTGAACAAACATAACAAGCATCAGAAGAACGAGAACCAACATCAAAACCAAAAGCATTTTGAGGTTTTTGTAATCATTTTATTGTAGAATGCATTTCCCCACACTCTACAGCGAAGGAGATGAAACAAACTGTCTGGGCAAGCTCAAGAGATCTTTCCCTTCAAATGGGGAAGTCCAGTCATGGGAGCCAGAAGCTGAGGTTTCAGCATTTGTCACTCCACCATCCGGCAACCCTATCATGGATGTACCATTACCATTGGGAGTTGATCTTAACGCTAGCTTAATCTCTAAGCTAGAAGGATTTGAATCAAACACTTGGCTGTCATTCTTTAAAGAACCTGGACCAACCCACAATCCACCGGGTCTTGATGAAGTTAGGCCACGATCCATACTCCAATCTATGTTGGCATAGTCTAGACCTGCCATTGAGCCTGCAGTGCTCCAATCAACAGGAGAAGATGCCCCAGAAGAACCAGCTGAACCCAAACCAGAGAAGAGTCCAAGAGAGGAAGCAGCAGCAGCAGCAGCCGGAGTATTTGACGTCAATCTACTCCGTAAACCGTTTCCTTTGCTAGTTCCAGGAGAAACCCCTGAACTGTTGCTGGGAGCTAGTTGTTGTTGATACTGAAGTTGGTGGAGCATCTGATTTGAATTTACATTGCCAAGGTTGAGATTCGTCGCGGATGGAATGTTAGGCATCAAGCCATTGGACATAATGATATCGACACCGTTTGTGGGATACCAACTGCTTGTTCCAGGTGATGAGCTTATGCTTGTAGCTGGAACAGGTTTCGTGTTTACTGATTGAGGTCGCTGCATCATCACAACCGGCTCCCTAACTACACCTGGCTGAAGGTTCTTATATTCAATTCCAGCAGCCAAATAGTGAGTTTCTGTCTTGGATGGCAGATGTGACACTTTTAGAGATGAGGTCAAAGAATAAGAAGCCAAAGGATTTGACCCTGCAATAGCCCACCTTTTCTCCACTGGCACGGCAGATTGTTCGGGTTTTGCCCACTCCAGCTTTTGTTGCACTTTCTTCAAAGGTTGCAAACTTTTACCCCCCAACTCTAAGGATCCAATAGGGACAGTTGTTTTTGCATAGTTAAAATCCTTGTTATCTCTTCTTTGATTGATCATCAATGGCGGATTGGATCTAGGTTGACTTACCACATTCTGGCTCATGATTACCGAATGTTTACAATTATTAGCTGCTGGAGTATCACCGGTTTCTTCAGGCTTTGGTGGAACAGGTGGTACAAGCTTTAGTGCTCTTAACATATCTGCAGCCTTGTCAAGATCACCCTCGGAGGACACTACTGCTCTTTCAATCTCCTGCTTGGTGCACTTGAATCTGATCTCCATATCAGCAATCCGAGCAATTTCATTTGATACATCAATTTTCAAATTACCACCGCCAAGGTTCTGATCCCTATATTTCTCAGCATCTTCATTTCCATCAAACAACCAGGTAACAGATTCTTCTACTTTGCCATCATTCAATATAAGAGCCATTGTAGCCCGTTCATGAGAAAACCCCATTGCAACCAACTGCTGAGCAAGTGTTTCAAGCTTTCTTGACATAAGATAGCCACTGCATCGTTCATGCAATTCCTGAGCTCGCCTCTCCTTTTGGCGCTGATGCTTTCTTTCATTCTTTTGACGAATTTTTTCCCGCTTGTCATTGTCAGCTCCTGGTATTATATCCTGTCGAGCTGGAGGATTAGACATTTTATCTTTGTGATCTTCTGATTCTCCAGACCAGCTACCATTGTTTGAGACAGAATCACACTCCACTCCAGGTAAACCACCACCATGATCATCTGTCTCATCTATGGTCCGGAAACGGCCATTAATTGGTAATGGTGAAGCAGAAGATGTTGGAATTCTTTCAAGAGTGAGAAAGGTTCCAGAAAGAGGATTATATGCACTAGCTGGTGTACCACTAGCTGCACTTGCAGGTCCTGCAGGCTTTGATGGTGCCTTCTGGGCCTCCTTCAAAATCTTTTTGTCCTTGGACGTAGCTTTTGATGCTGGAGACATATTGTTCATGGACAACCTACCAGGAAAATTTTCATTTTTTTAATTACATATCATGATTCACAACATCAAAGTAAAATCACAAAAATATAATAAGTATCAAGACACATTAAACCTCTTCTACAGTCATCACTTATTCACAATTTCAAACAACTTTCAAGTATTGAGAAAGCAGTAATTCAGTATTTAGAACTTCAAAAACTTGACATGATGCGAATTGTCAAAAAAAAAAACCTATAATAAGACAATGGAAACAGAAATACCCAAATCTTACTGGAAGAAAAAAAATTAAAGTTCAATACTCTCCAGATAAATCTGAAAGATTTAGTGACAAGCACAAGTTCAGCCCGCAACCTTCTCCATCCTAGATGGAGCACAGAGCCCAAAATCACATAAAAACTTCTTTTCCCTGTTAAAATGTCAACTGTAATATTCCTAAACCACTTAAGGTAGGGTCTTGATTCACCTCTTGCTGGAGGGTTTGGCCATCAGCCCATAATGGATAAGAAACAATGCTCTTCAATGCCCCTTCTTCATGTACCCGTGACAAAGCATCAGCAGCTTTGTTTTCTAGACCTGGTTTGTAGCTGACCTCAAAATGATAACCAAAAGCTTAGCCATCCAACACTTTTGGTCAGTCGTGGACACCCTTTGTTGCAGTAAATGAAGGCTCTTTTGGTCTGAATAAACCACAAATGATCTACCCGAAAGATAATGGCGCCAATGATTTACTGCTAGCACTAATGCCATTAGTTCCTTCCCATAAACTGATTTAGAGAGATTTCCTTCAGATAAGGCTTTGCTGAAGTATGCAATTGATCTTCGATTCTGCATCAAAACCGCACAGACCCCTTTGCCCGAAGCATCACATTCCACTTCAAAAGGTTGACAAAATTCTGGTAGAGTTACCGGAGATGCAGTCAAAGCCCTTTTTAAAGCTTCAAAGACTCCAAAGCTGTTGAGTTCCAATGAAACCCTTCCTTCTTTGTTAGTTCCGTGAGAGGTTTAGCTATTTTATCATAATTCATAATGAATTTTCGGTAGTAACCTGTCAGCCTTAGGAATCCCCTCACTCCCATCACATTTTGAGGAACAGGCCAATTCACAACACTTGAAATTTTGGCTAGATCCACCGTTACCCCTTGTTCCGAAATAACATGACCCAAATACTCCACTGTCCTCCTTCCAAAACTGCATTTCTGCTTGTTAACCACGAAATGATTTTCTTTTAAGACGTCCAAGACATTTGATAAGTGCAAAAGATGTGTATTCCAATCAGCACTATATATGAGAGAATGTCATAAAAAAACCCAGCACAAACCTCCTAAGGAAAGGTCTGAAAATATCATTAATTACTGACTGAAATGTGGCTGGTGCGTTGGTCAATCTGAATGGCATCACTAGGAATTCATAGTAGCCATCATGTGTTCGGAAAGTAGTTTTATGAATGTCCTCTTTTTTAACTCTAATTTGATGATATCCGGATTTGAGATCGAGTTTAGAGAAAAATCCCGCACCATGCAGCTCATCTAATAGTTCATCCACCACCGGAATAGGATACTTGTCTAGCACAGTGACCCTATTTAGTGCTCTATAATCGACACACATGCGCCATGAGGCATCTTTCTTCTTGACTAAGATTACCGGACTAGAATAAGCACTAGAACTAGGACGAATGATGCCCATCAACAACATTTGCTGCACTTGTCTTTCAATCTCATCTTTGTGATGGTGTGGATACTTATATGGTCTCACACTAATAGGACCTTGTCCTCGCTGCAAGACAATAGAATGAGAGTGATTTCGGTGAGGAGGCAACCCTTTGACCTCTTGGAATACTTTCGGAAATTGGTTCAACACTTGACTTAACTCTTCTTCTTCTTTTCTGTTGAGTTGAACCTGTTGCTCCTCCATTAGAGCTACTCCTTCAGCTGATAAGAAATTTCCACTTAAGATTGCAAGGAGACTGTGTAAAGATACCAAATCTTCAGGGTACACACTTCTTCTTCTCGGTGTTGCCTTGAATTCTGCCTTGCCACATAATTGCACCCTTTGTCCTTCATGTTGGAATTGCATAGTCATCTCCTTCCAATCCACAGTGACCTTCCCCAAAGTTTGTAACCAAGCAACCCCAAAAATCATATCCATTCCCCCTAAATCCAGAACATAGGCATCAATCTTCCAGTCAATCTCTCCCAACCTAATAGGAACTCCTAGACACCTTCCTTTAATAGTCACCTTATGGCCATCACCCAATCTGATTCCTAATGCTTTATTCATCTCTACTGTCAAACCCAGACCACTAGCCAACTCAGGCGAGATGGAAGTTATGACTGGCCCCGCTGTCCACCAAGATCACAACAGTAACCCCGTGTAACCTCCCTTCTAGCCTCATTGTTTTGGTCTCTGGTATTAGCACTTCATTGACCCCAAACACACCCTCCTATTCGGTGTCTTCCTCCATCGTTATAATTTCTCCATCTTCATTCAACATTTCGTTGTCATCCAAAATTAACAACCGTAGTTGTTTTTCTGCACATTGACGTAGAAGATGAAATTTATCCCCATATCTGAAGCAAAGACCCTTAGCTTTCCTGTCCATGAGTTCCTGGCGAGATGGAAGTTATGACTGGCCCCGCTGTCCACCAAGATCACAACAGTAACCCCGTGTAACCTCCCTTCCAGCCTCATTGTTTTGGTCTCTGGTATTAGCACGTCATTGACCCCAAACACACCCTCCTATTCGGTGTCTTCCTCCATCGTTATAATTTCTCCATCTTCATTCAACATTTCGTTGTCATCCAAAATTAACAACCGTAGTTGTTTTTCTGCACATTGACGTAGAAGATGAAATTTATCCCCATATCTGAAGCAAAGACCCTTAGCTTTCCTGTCCATGAGTTCGTGGTAAGAAAGGTGGCGCAACCCCCTATTCCTCTCTGCCGATCCTCTCTTGTCTCCCTCCCACCTCCTTACAGGCGCTGTCATGGGTGGGACAGCAGTTCGGTTCCGCACAAGGACTTGGGGTTGGGACCCAGATGATTCCCGGTTTCTTCCCGCCCCAGGTCCGCCTGCATATCTCTCTCGACCCACGGGTGTGGGAGATTCGCTTCCTTCTGGGTCGGGTTGACTAGAAAGTTTCCCCTAAAAGGACGCCCTCGTAGATGAGTCCATGCACGAGGTCAAGAACTCAAATTCTCGGTTCCTTCATATTCTCCATTCACCTCTTCTTCCACTGCCCTCGCTATCTTCATCATCTAATATCTATTTACAGACCCAAACGTACGTACCCTTCTTCGTATATCAGCTCGTAACCCACTCATGAAGTACCCCATAAATTGCTCCTTTGGTAGTCGACCCACCTGCGACAAGATGAACTCGAAGGCTTCAATATATTCTTCAACGGTGTTCGTTTGTCGCAAATCCGACAACTCCTCAAACGGGTTATGAAATCGTCTCCCTCCATAATGATCTACTAGAGCTTTCTTAAATTTTTCCCAGTCTAGCTCTTCCTCCATCTCCTTCAAAAGGTTGAACCAATGTGTGGTTGATCCTTCTACACTTAAAAGTGCTAGTTTAATCTTCACCGGTTCTGAGGTATTATGAACCTCAAAGTAAACTTCTGCCCTAGTAATCCATCCCACTGGATCAGTCCCGTCGAGCATTGGTAATTCTACTTTACGTACTGACATCCGATATTCCTCCATCATGTTGTAGGAATGCTCCATCGGAGTTGATTGCCGAGGATGTTGTGCATTTCTTTCACCCGCCATCGTTGGCCCGCTTCCCATAGTATCACTCCCCTGTCCTTCTTCTGGTCTCTTGCTCATTTCCAGCAGCAATGCTCGCTGCATCTCCCCCATTTCCATTCTCATGGATGACTGAATATCCTCGACTCAAGCCTCCAAGTTCGCCATTCGGGATTCCAATAATTCTACCCTATCAGACATCTTGGGTGGCATCAAGGTTTGTTTCTCTAAATTTTCCGCAAGTTAATTGATTCTCCCTCCGATATTGGGAATCCGACAGGTCAGACCAATGATAGAACTCTAGCTTAATATGCTAGAGATAGAATATATTATTTAGTATAATCCGAGATCACTACTTCTATTATGAGATACTTCTCTTGATCACCTATTCTTCCAGAGCTGAATATAGCTCCTCAGAGAGAATGCAAATTCTCTCTGTCTATAGAATTATTCTTCTCTCTCCTTACTGCCCTCCCCTTCTCCCCGTACATTCTGTTATATTTCCCCCGTGTGCCCATTCAGCCCTTCACTACTAACTAACTCTAACTGATTCACTCATTCCTCTCAGCCCCCTCTTTCTTTCTCCTCGAGTATACTCTCCATATCCTAGGCTTCTCTATGTTTCTGTTATTGGTCCTAACACAATTCCATATGGATCCAATGAATGAAAAGCAATTTGGGATACCAATATTTCTACCCTTTGTTTTTCACTAAAAATCAGCAAGAATAAAACTAGTTTCCACAGCAATATGTTGAGCCAAACAACAAAATGTAAGCCAAGGGTAATAGATATTTATATATATTACAAAATTTGAACTCTACTCATCAAATAATTTTTTTTGGTAAATTACTCATCAAATAATTACTGATTAATAAAGTCTGAATGTGAATCATGAAAACCAGAACATGAAATGGCACTGTTTTTATGTTGACCACTTCATCTACAATTTCATTTCAAGCCAATAGAGCTGGATTTGTTACAAGAATTATAAGCATAGTTGCAGTTTTGTCGTAGCAAGAAAGATGCAAATCTAGTTCCACTAATTATAAACCAGAGCTAAAAGAACTTGAAATGCTTATACAACACATCTCTTTATCAGGTCTAAAAGTCTCAGAAAAAATAAATCACAACTTTTAGCTCATGGTACATCGTATTTTACATCCTCCAAGCCTATAACAGCAACTCAATTTCCCTTAAAAGTCATCAAACATAGTTGACCAAAGATTACAGGACGCTGCAGTGACATAAATATTAATAGTAAAGTGACTACTTAGCAAAGTTAGATTCCAAGGCTTTTACCATGCCTATACTTATGCATTCTCTTGCGATAATAAGATTGTACCATTTACAAAAATGACATATAGCCAATGGACGATCCCTTAAGTGATGGCTTCAGAATTCCAAGCTGCTTTATTAACTTTTTGGGCCTAGTGCTCAAATTTCCCAGGGTGTTTATATAAGTAGCGTCTGAATTCTGAAACCCAAGAGATGTCATTCAACAGGAACTCTTTCAGCCTTCAAGCTTTTGATCATATTGATCCATAACATCATCTCCCTTACCTGATCAAACCTAATTAAACATTACAACTGTTACACCTCACTCCTACCACTTGATTCTTCGAAGTTCCCGAGTATTGACTCTCATTTCCAACACAAAAGGAATCCCAAAGGGACCCGGCACCCATGAACGATATTCTTCAAAAATTTAACCAATTCCTAAGCACGAAGACGCTTAAACAAACACGAATTTAACGATCTTCAAAACTTTGTCTTTTATAATTGGGACACACTTGTTGCGTCCCCATTCGCCCACTGAGCCCGTACTAATCGAACCAAGTGAAAATCCGGTAAAAGAAGCGGATTAGATCGGAGATTTCGACAGAAAATTATCCAACATTATCAAATTCCCAAATCTCCAAATTTCGAAGAGACAGAAACCCATCGGCCAATAAACCAACGAGAAATCGAGGAAGAAAAAGAAACAGAAAAGACACACCTGTATCAACACAGAGATCAACGAATAAACCGTCGCCGGACGATCGAGATTTCGCTGCAGATTGAAGAGGGAGAGATGGAGAGCGGGTGGACGAGCAATAGGTACTTGGAGTCCACAGAATTAGGGTTTTGAGATAAAAAATAAAGAAATTATGTAAAAGGAAAATGAAAGGCATAATATTAATATGGGATTTGACAAGTCCATAAAACTAATTTCGGTATTATTACGGATTAATTGGAACGAGGTCTTCTGATCTAAGCCTAAAACTATGTTTTACATGATTTATCCACATATTTTTCGAGGGTGGAGCGTCCTGATTTTGTTAGGTTGTTAATCTAATCTACATATATGTGTAGACTTTAATGAGACTTAGGTCTTATTAGTTGATTTTATAAGTGGTTAGTTGATAGCTGATTTAATTAGCGAATAATATTAACTATTTATTAAAGATATTTGGTAAAATTAGTTATTTAGTATTAACAGTTGACGTGTAAAATGAATTATGAAAGCATGATTTTAAAAAAAATATAAGGGCATAAAAATTATATTTCTTACTATTTCATTTAATATCTTTATAAGAATTTAGATTTAGTTATTTAATTTTAAAAAATTTAAGCTTATAACTTTAATAAAAATATAATAATAAAAAGAATAATAATAATAACCACTATCATCATTATCTAACGTTAAATTCTCTATTAATATGAATGATATAGCGAGATACATTATATTAATATTTTTTATTTAATATTTATGAATTTTATTATTTAATAAATTAAAAATATCTATAATTATAGTATGAGACAAATATGATATATAATAGTTACATACTAAGAATATTTATTTGATGTTAATAATTTTTGATATTTTTAAATGTAAACTAATATTATAAAATTAAATAAAGATTAAAAAATTTAATTAACCCTTTTATTGTGTTCTTCCAAACTTCACGACATAGTTATATGATTTTAAAAAAAAGCCAACTTTAAAATGGATGTTATTAAGCAAACAACTAACTCCAAAAGTCTCTTTTATAAAGCTTTTAGAAATCAGCTTATTGAGGTTAAATATGTTAACTAATAAGTCATTCACCAAATACATTAATAACTTTTTAAGATGATCAAAAAGCTAATTTTTAGTTAATAAGCTAAAAAATAACTGACAAGTTATTTCCCAAATACCTCCTTAATAGAACGGGGTAAAAATTTGTTAATCGGAACAGAAAATCTTGTTCAGTCCAGTATGTTTATATAGATGGGATTCTCTTAAATAGGATTAGCAAATAATTAATTAGGGCCTGTGGGTCCCACTACCTTAGTTTGTGGGGGTGGGGGTTTCATTTGGTACTCTCTTCGTTCATCAAGAAAATAGTTTAGCTCTAAATTTGATTAGCAAAATAAATTGGAATTTGAGTATTTTGTGAAAAATAGGCTTGGCAAAATTTACTGCTCGACCCAACTCAATTCGAACTGAATTTAATTATTTTAATTCATGTTGACTGAATTTTAGATTAGAATTTAAACCTTTTTCTTTAAAATATAACTTCAAAATTTTAATTAAAACGAAATTGTTTTTAATTTTTAAATATAGTTAAATCCAAAATTTCAAATTTAAACTTAAATTTTGACTTAATTCTTCGGAAAAAAGGTAAACAAGAAATTTAGATTTATCAATAATCTTTTAATTACTTTTTTATAAATACAAAATATAAAATTTAAATTAAACAGTAATAATAATGAATTAAATTAATTTTATCAAAAATTTTAAAATAAATTCGAATTTAATTGAACTTGGATGACTTCAAATTTTCTTCGAAGAAACAATAGTTGACTTCAAATTTTAAGCTTTTTTTGAAATTTTGAATTTCATATTAAATTCAACTTAAGCCTCTTAAATTCAAATTTTAACATTTTAAAATTTAAATATTTGTTAATTTAAACTTTATATATTTAATTGGATTTTTTTTTATTTGGGTTGACCAAATAATAGAATAAGGATATTAGAATTGGAGCGCCTCTCTGTCGGCTACTTCGACAAAGCGAAGAAGATGGAGTACAGAGACAAGTTGGTGCTAGCTCCCATGGTTAGAGTTGTGAGTCTCTTTCTTTAACCCTCCATTTTCCTTATTTTTTTAATCTCCAATTCAAACCCTAATCGTTCCTTACTCTTTGTTTTAATTGGTTTTCTATAGGGGACGCTACCGTTTAGATTGTTAGCTGCTGAATATGGCGCAGATATTACGTATGGAGAGGAAATCATTGATCATAAACTGGTCAAATGCGAACGCAAAGTAAACGGTACTCTTTGAACTTGATTGTCGATATTCAAGTACCAAAAATGTTGTTATTCGTTTGGTTAGACGATGAATGTGACTAAGTTTCAGCAAAATCAGTTGTGTCCTATCTTTCCGGTGGATGTTTTTGGGTTGTCGTTCTTTAGTGTGAATTAGGGCTCTGAAAAGAGAGTACTTTTAAGGAATGGGAAGAAACTTTGGATTTTACTGTAACTTGTACGGTGTATGTTGCATGTGAATTGGCGCCTCCACAAGTCAATAATTGGTGGCATGAAATTCAACAATATTAACTTGGCTGGTGGCATGCAATGAACGTGGTTGGCAAATTCTTCATTCAATTAATTTATGGCTGCTTGTTATAAGTCAATAAGGGATGCACCTAACATAGCTAAATTTTTCAAGATCTTCAAGCGCAGTGAGCGACGATTGCGCATGACATCAGTTATAAATAAAGTGGCAGGCTTAAACCCGGCTGGGCTAAAGAAGAGGAAGGAATATCCTTCTTTCGTGCCCTTGGGAACGTCGGCATTTTTCTCCTACTGAAAACATCGTTGTCAAGGTCAGTCTTGCTCGTGACGACCTCGCCGCCACGTAAGGTTTTTTTCTCTGACAGAAGTTTGCGGGCTGCTGAAGGAAACTAACCAAACCAAGCACCTTTCGAAGCGATTTGGTACGACAATTTATAGGGCTTCTCATAAATGTTCAGTCAGGCCTAGCCTAAATCAAAAGGTTGCCCCAGCCGGCAGTGATCCAAATCATCATCAACAATGATTCAAAAGGGAGTACTAGGGTTGTCAACCCCTTGGTGTGGAATCGAATTAGGTTAGCTCTATGCTAGCAAGAGCTAGCCGGG
>JAOSBM010000204.1:26113055-26125552 GCA_027568955.1 Erythroxylum tenue
TAACAAATCTTTTATCCCCAAACCACCCTCTCCTTTAGGTAAACAGACATGTTGCCAACTAACTCTAGCAGAATGGGCTTTAGTATCATTTCCAGCCCACAGGAATCTCATACAAATCTGCTCTATCTTCTTCAAGACAGACTTGGGCAACATAAAGTGTCTCACCCAGTAGCTTTGCACATGAAACAAAACAGATTTAACAAGTTGAGCTCTACCAGCAAAGGATAATGACTTAGCTGCCCAGCCTGATACCCTCTTCCTCACATTATCAATAAGAGGGCCACAATCACGCTCAGTCAACCTCTTAGTCACAAGAGGGACACCCAAGTATCTGACTGGTAGTTGTCCCAAAGCAAATCCAGTAGCATCATGAATCTCGTCCAACTCATCAACAGGAACACCAGAGGAAAAGACTTCAGTTTTTGAAGGATTGAACTTCAAACCAGAATAGGTATAGAACTTATCAAGCACACAATTGATGCCAATCACAGAATCCACAGTACCCTTAGCAAAAATAAGCAGATCATCCGCAAAACATAGATGAGTCAGCTTTATTTGCTTAGTTCTAGGATGATACTAATTTTTGTCATTTTTAATTTCTTAAAATCACGTTAATTCAACCTCCTCCTAATTTGTTTTAGTTTTCAACTCATATAACATTCACTAATATATTCCTTGTGGGAACGATCTCAATTCTTCACTAACTACATATTTCATTATTAGAGTTGGTATTAATTTGGTTACAGGTGACAACATTATCAAATTTTGGCGCCATTATTAGGATTTCTTGACGGTATATGTATATTACATTAGTAGACAAGACAACTCAATTGCTATTCGATTCAGAGATAGAAAAAATAGCCAAGAGGTTACAGAAGCAAACAAAACAGAGACAACAAGTGCAGAAGACGAAAAGGATGGCTACGAATTGCACTCTTCATGAACTAGCTGCTCCTACGGATGCTCAACAACCCCATTGCATCAATTTTCCAAATTTGGGGGACAACACCTTTGAACTGAAGTCAGGGTTGATTCATTTATTATCAATATTTCGAGGTCTACTAGGAGAGGATCCTTACAAACATTTGAAGGAATTTGATATGGTTTGTATGGGTATGAAGCCTACAAATGTGATTGAGGAGCAAATCAAACTAAGAGCCTTCCTATTTTCTCTCAAAGATGATGCTCAAGATTGGTTATACTATTCTGTTGGTGAAAATGTGCAAACGTGGGCTGAAATGAAGAGACTCTTCTTTGAAAAGTATTTTCCAGCATCAAAAGCTGCCAATATTAGAAAAGAAATTTCTGACATTTGACAACACACAGGGAGACACTATATGAATCTTAAGAAAGATTCAAGAAGCTTTGTGCTAGTTGTCCCCATCACCAAATAAATGACCAATTTTTGATTCAATACTTCTATGAAGGTCTTTTGCTTACGGACAGGAGTATGATCGATGCCGCAAGTGGTGGAGCTTTGGTTGACAAAACAAGTACAACTATAAGAGATTTGATGGCAAATATGACTTCCAATACACAACAATTTAGGATACGTTCTGGCCATAGTTCAAAATAAGTAAATGAGGTGAATGTGGTAGCATTGAAGAAGAGATTAGATGATCTTACATCTTTAGTGCGGCAACTTGAGGTTACAAAGAAAGAAGAAGCAAAGGTATGTAGAATATGTTTGATGTTGGGATACTCCACTGACGCATGTCCAATTTTGTAAAAAGAAAATACAAAACAAGTCAATGTAATGGGGGGTTTGTTAGGCAAAATTAAAGGAAATATGACACATTCTCCAACACCTATAATTCGGGTTGGTGTGACCATCAAATTTGCGTTATGGGAACTCTCAAGGACAACAAGCTACTACAAATTTTCAACAATATAGGCAACCATGTCCACCTGGACAACATCAACAAATGGCACCCAATTCTGAAGGTAAGTCTTCTTTAGAAGATATAGTTAAATCTTTGGCCACTAACACCATGACCTTTCAGCGAGATACCCAAGCTAGTATTCAAAATCTTGAAAATCAATTGAGCCAAATGGCAACAACCATCAATCGGTTGGAGGCACAAAGTTCTAGAAAATTTCTAGCTCAAGCAGAAATTAATACCAAACAAAGTCTCATAACTGTCATGTTACGAACTGGTAAGGAACTGAAGGAACCATCTCCAAAAATCTCCAAGAGGGAAATTGAAGAAGAAGCAACAAAGGAAGCATCTAATCAGCCAGAAAAGACGCAGACGTGTCTGCAGAATTTTGTTGTACAACCCGCTTTTCCTAGTCGATTCATCAAGGCAAGGAAAGAGGAGCAAGAGAATGAGATATGAGAAACTTTTAGAAAAGTCCAGGTAAATGTTCCTTTGCTTGATGCTATTAAACAAATCCCTCGTTATGTTAAATTTCTTAAGAAACTCTGCACCTCAAAACAGAAATTGAAATTTAATGAGAAAGTGCAATTGGGTGAGAATGTTTCAGCCATACTGCAGAAGAAAAAGTTACCAGCTAAATGTCAAGATCTAGGTATGTTCACTATCCCCTATAAATATGGTGATTTGAGAATTGAAAATGTTATGTTAGGTTTGGGTGCATCAATAAATTTCATGCCTTATGATGTTTACAAGTTCTTAAACGTGGGGCCACTCAAAGAAACTAATGTAGTGACTCAATTAGTAGATCGTTCAAATGGTTATCCAAAGGGCGTGTTAGAGGATACCTTAGTTCAAGTGGGTGAAATGCTTTTTCCAACTAATTGTTATATTTTGCATATGAAAAGTGATGGTGTATCTTCTTTAACTCCAATTTTATTTGGAATGTCCTTTTTGAAAACCATTAAAACAAAACTTGATGTTCATGATGGATCATTAACTATGGAATTTGATGGTAAATTAAATAAATTCAATATATACAATGCCATGAATTTTCCAAATGTTGAACAATCTGTTGTTTCTGTGGATTTTATTGACCCTTGGGTGTAGGAAAATTCATAATTAAATGGAAGAGATGAACTTGAGACAATTTTGGAGATTGGAGATGTGTTACAGTGGCAAGCAATTACAGAGATGTTATGCCCAACCATGACCTTGAAGTGTTCTTTTGTCATTTGGAGAAAACCAAGCAATTGGCAAAGCAATTGCCATATGTGGAGTTGTCCCAAAACAATTCCAAGTTTAGCTAATTTGGAGTTGAAGAGTTTGTCTAGTCATTTAAAATACATATTTTTGGGTGAACAAGATACATTAGCTATTATATTCTCAAATAAACTCACTCTTTTTCTTGAAAATCAATCGATTCAAGTGTTAACACAACATAAAGAAGCCTTCAAATGGAAAGTGGTTGATTTAAAAAATATTAGCCCCACCATTTGTATACACCAAATATTGGTGGAAGATGAAACCAAGGAGGTAAGGCAACTTCAACATCGTTTGAATCCACCCATGATGGAAGTGGTGAAAAAGGAAATCTTGAAGCTTCTAGATGCTGGAATTATTTACCCCATTTTAGATAGCAATTGGGTAAGTCCAGTCCAGGTAGTTCTAAAGAAAACTGGGGTAACTATAATAGAAAATAGTGATGGTGAGTTGATACCTACTTATGTTCAAAACAGATGGAGAGTTTGCATAGATTATAGGAAGCTAAATTTGGTTACTAGAAAAGATCATTTTCCCCTTCCGTTTATTGATTAAATGCTTGAAAGACTTGCGGGTAAATCTTGCTATTGTTATTTAGATGGTTATTCATGGTATCACTAGATTTTGGTTGCACGAAAAGACCAAGAGAAAACAACCTTCACATATTCATTCCACACCTTTTCCTATTAAAGAATGTCATGTGGGCTGTGTAACGCACCAGCAACATTTTAAAGATATATGGTAAATATTTTCTCTAATCTTGTGGAAAATTGTGTTGAAGTTTTCATAGATGATTTTACAGTTTATGGAGAATCTTTTGAAACATGCATTATCAACCTTGAGAAAGTGTTTAAACGTTACATTGAAACTAATTTGGTTTTAAATTATAAAAAGTGTCATTTTATGGTTGATTAAGGCATAATTTTGATCCGTACGGCCCCTTTTAAGGGAATTGAGGTCGATAAGGCTAAGATAGATGTTATCTGATCTTTACCTTACCCCGCGACTGTGAGAAAGTTCGCTCTTTTCTTGGTCATGGAGGATTCTATCCGTGATTTATAAAAGATTTTTTGAAGATTGCGCAACCCATGTGTAGACTACTCCGAAAAGATGTGAAATTTGATTTTGATGAGCCATGCAAGGTTGCATTTAAAGAACTAAAGGAACAACTCACTACAACTCCAATTATTCAGCCACCGAAATGGGACATTCCCTTTGAACTTATGTGCGATGCCTCGGATTATGCAGCTGGAGTAGTTTTGGGCCAAAAAGTGGACAAGGTACCTCATGTCATTTACTATACCTCCCTGACACTTAACGATGCTCAAAAGAATTATTCCACGATGGAAAAAGAATTTTTGGCTGTAGTTTTTGGGTTGAAAAAATTTTGGTCTTACTTATGGGATACACGAGTGATCATTTATTCAGACCATGCAGCTCTGAATATTTGGTGACTAAGAAAGAAGCAAAACCAAGGTTGATTCAGTGGATCTTACTCCTACAAGAATTTGAGTTGGAAATACACGACAAGAAGGGAGTTGAAAATTTAGTGGCCGATCATCTCAGCCGGATCACTCCAACCAATGTATCTGATATTCTCTGAGATAATTTTTTGGATGAAAGTCTCTTCGCAATTTAACAGGTAATTTCATGGTATGCCGACATAGTAAATTTCTTAGTGACTAAGTCCTTACCTAGTGATTTATCTAGAGCTGAAAAAGATAAAATTAAAAGAGACACTAAATATTACACGTGCGATGAACCTCATCCTTGAAATTTATGTGTTGATCAAATTATTAGGTGTGTTGCAGATGATGAAATTCTTTCCATATTAAAATTTTTTCATTTATCGGTATGGGGGGATACTTTGGCCCCAAAAGAACAGCTCGTAAAATTCTTAAATGTGGACTATTTTGGCCCAAGCTATTTTATGATTCTTACATATTTTGCAAGTCTTGTGATCGTTGTCAAAGAACAGGTAGCTTGGGATCGAGAGATTAGATTCACTTATTATCATTTTGGTATGTGAGATTTTTTATGTCTGGAGAATAGACTTTATAGGTCCTTTTCCCTCATCCTTTGGTAAGAATTATATTTTGCTTGTTACGGATTATATTTCGAAGTTTGTTGAAGCCAAGGCTACTTTGTCTGACAATGCTAAAATTGTTATAGATTTTGTTAAATCTAACATTTTTGTCAAGTTTGGAGTACCTCGAGCTACTATTTGTGATCGAGGGATCCATTTTTGTAACAAGAGTTTTGAGGCTTTGATGAAGAAATATGGTGTCATACACCGGGTTTCTACAGCATATCACCCATAAACAAGTGGACAAGCTGAGGTGTTCAATAGGGAAATTAAGTCCATACTAGAAAAAGTTGTTAATCTAAACCGGAAAGATTGAAATTTTCGTTTGGAAGATGTACTATGGGCATACCGAACAACCTTTAAAACTCCAATTGGTATGTCTCCATACAGGTTAGTTTATGATAAATCTTGTCATCTACTAATAGAATTGGAACATAAGGCTTACTAGGTTGTTAAAAAGTATATTCGAGCTTAAAAGAGGCCGATGAAAATAAAAAAATAGAACTCTAAAAATTAGAAGAGATTCGTAGTAATGCATATGATAATGCTAGGATTTATAAGGAAAAAAAACTAAAGCCTTTCATGATAAAATGCTTTTACGTAAAGAATTTTCAATAGGTCAGAAAGTCCTCCTTTATCATTCTAAGCTAAAACTATTTCCTGGCAGACTACAGTCTCGTTGAATTAGTCCATTTGTTATTACTAAGGTTTTCTTTCATGATGCAGTGAAGATTCAGGGTTTTGATACTTTCAAGGTAAACCATATTTTGAGAATGTACAGGTAAAGCTCGTGGAGGAAATTGAGCTGGTTCTACCAACATATCAAGACTAAAGCTACATTTTGATCCCGTCAAAGCATTCGACGATAAACAATGTGTTCTTGGGAAGGCATCTCATGTTTAATCTTCGTCTTCGTTGATTTTTTTTTGTCTTTTAATTTTTAATTTTTGGCACGTCTCTAAAAAAAAGTTATCATTTTCTTTGTTCAAGCCCAGTATGCGCATCACAGATAGGTTGGGCATTTTCTTCTGTTAATACTGAGTCTTGATTTAATTTCTTTGTGGGGGTCGTTTTTAATTTTGAAGGGACAGTTCTTTTATTTGACAGATTGGTTTTTACTTGAGAAGGACAACTTCATTGTCAATTTGGTTTATTTTATTGGTGTCTACTTGATGCCTCACTTTGAATGGCATTGTTTAAAATTTTGTTCAATTTGAACTTTTAGTAGGATTTTAATTCCCTTCTGTTAGACCCCTAAGTCCAAACTACAGGATCGTGCGAGTATTGGCGAGCCTTGGCCAATGCTTGGCATGCAAGTCGGCAAGAGAAAGGCGTGTTGAAAAGGGAACAAGGCAAAGTCTTGCGAGTTGGCGAGCAAAACCCGAGGAACTTGCGAAGTAGGCGAGGGATACGGGAAGTATCGGCGAAGATCTCAAGAGTAGGCGAGATTCGATACGTGTGGGCACGCGTAGGCGCGCATTGGCGGAAATCTTTAACGAGACATGAGATTTGGATGCGAGGCTGCGTAGAGTTGGAAAACTAAGTCATGCAAAACCCGTGGGTGCGCGAGAAGGCTCAAAGATATGTGAGAGACCCGCAAAGATGCGCGAAGGTATGTGAACGGGACGATGCGATTAAGCAATTGACTTTGACGAGGCAGGTCGAAGGTATGTGAAATATGTGAGCTTTTATACTAACTCGGATTGCGACTTGTACTTAGTAATGGAACGACGAGACTGCACCATGAAGTAAGCTTGAACATGGAAGATGGACTTGTCCATAGACATGCATTGACGAACTTATGTGCGGATAGGTCGTGGTGGAAACACATTAACAGTGACGTGGCAGCTGTGGATGATGTGGCACATGATGACGTGACAGATAAGATCACATTGGATGAACATCAACTTTAAAAGATAAAGATCACAGGGAAGGATCATATAAAGAAAAAGGAGATCTTCGTAGATAAGGATAATCATTCCTAGATAGGGTAATCTTTTAAATGTGATGTAACTTAATCCTGTGGGATAAGATAGGATAAGATTGTGATCTTAGCTAGTAAAGTTCTACTAGAACTCTTAGTCATCTAGAGGAGCCTATAAATAGCTCATTAGGGTTGAGACCTATTGATTCACTCATTATTAAGAGAAATCACAGATGAGAGAGCTTTGAGAATTGAGAGCTTTTGGGGGAGTTTTCATTGTAAGGGCTTCGAGTAGAGAGTTCCTTGTAAGTGCTTCGAGTAGGGAGTTCCTTAAGTGCTTCGTGGAGGAGGTACTCGTGTCTTTTGATAAAATTGTGTTGAGAGTTAATGAAAGAGTAGCTTCGGCTATATTTAAAATCTTTTGTTGCTTTCTTTACTCTGTTACACTTGTGCTCTTTATGTGTGTGAGAGAAACACATTTAACACTTGTGTGCGTGTGAGGTGTTCGAGGGCTAACGGAATTATTCGGTGATATTTACATGAGAAGCCTGAATCTTGCTTAAGCGGACCTAAGCAAGATTGCTGCACGAAGATGGGCGCGAACAGTTGAAGTTTGAGTCCAAAGAAAACCTTTGTGATACCTTCCTCCTGTCCCCTTTTCCATCCCACGTCGACACCACCTCACTTTCTACACCACCGACCGCTCTTCCCTATCCAAGCCATAGTCACAAATTCAGCTTTGGGTTTGCAATTCGTTTGATTTTTATTAATGGGTTCAATTTCTTTTCACTTGGGCATGCATCTTCAATAGATGGGTAAGTTTGCAATACCCAGGTAAGTTTTTCAATCAACTTCTTAAATGTTATACATGGATTAATTTTGTTCAATATCAAATGGGTTTAGTGAATTTCACTTAATTTTTGCTCAATTTTTTCAAACCCAAGTACGCTTTCTTTCTCTCAATTATGTCTTCTGCTCGATTTTACCCATGGGAGTATTGTTCAATTCGGTTTTGGATTTGGGGTAGAATGGATTTTATCATTTAATGTTGCGATGTGTTATGTGACCTCATAGCCTTCTAGTGATTGAATTTTGAGTTGTGGGTTTGTGATTGTGCTGCTCATTTCGAAGTATTATTGTGCCTCTTGCTAGTCTTGTTTTGATGCCATCAATTTGAACCATTGAAGATAAGCAAAGTGCAAAGCGGATGGGTTGTGCTATAAAAGCTTAATTGTTCCGTGTCTTCAGTTTGCTACGACTTTGTGCCATTTGATGCTATCCCTATGCTCCTTATTAGTTAACAAAATGGAATGTTGGTATAGAAATGTTGTTTCTTTGTGTTTTTTTTTTTGGATTTTGTCAGTTCTGTGCAGCACCATGGTTTGCACATCCTCGACAACAACAATCTTTTCTCCATCTATTGAATAACCAAATAGAGAAGCTTCTTCTTACCTTTTATTTTTCTTTTTGGTTCATGTTTCGTCTGATAACATTAGGGACAATGTTGGTTTAGGTGTGGGAAAAAGGGAAACATGTGTGTGACTGTGTGTATTAAAAAGAAAAAGGAGTCAAAGAGTGTCTCGTCCTTTCTTTGACTCCTTTTTCTTTTAATTTTTCTATTCTCTGTAGGCTTGTGTTGTGTGTTAAGCTATGCTTGTGTTGTGTGTTAAGCCATGAAGCTTTGTCATATTAGTTTGGATGAGATTGAGTGTGTGCATGAAATTGGACTGGGCTATTTGAGTCTAAGGTGAACCATGCTAATTAATTGAAATAACCGGTCTTATAGACTTAGTCAAAGTTTGACACTTGAGTGATTAGGTAATCTGTGAAATTGTGGTAGATTTTTGAATTAAACCTATGAGTAGATTTGAGCCTTAATGACAATGTCTTTATGCCATTCTATTTTTCTTGTGTTGTGTAATGCTCCTCTAATTAGGCTTGCCTTCAAAACTTGCACTGGACCAAATTGAATGTGTTTGAGTACATGGTACATGGATATGATTAAGGCCTTCTTTATTTTTAAAACCCTTTAAACTTAAATAGCCTACCTGGAATAATATCCCTAGTCAACCCTTTTGAGTCTTAACCTTTTTCTTTACAATGGAAACCTTGTCTTAAAACCATAAGCCCCAAAATCCTTACCCAATCACAAGTTTAGCAGGGTGACTAAGTTAATATTCATTCATCTTTAGTGTGGAAACTTGTGGAGGTCAATTATACTGAGGGGTAACTTCTGGTTGAGATGCCTTTGTGTGTATCTTTTATTCCTGTGAATAAGGCTGCCTTAATTGTCAAATGTTAAGGCATATAAAAAAATGGCTCTAAAGAATGGTAGCAATCAGAAATGAGAAAAAAAAATGTAACAAAGTATCTCATTATCTTCTTTGTTTTATCTTTCCACACACTTAGAAGCCTTATGAATACTTGTGGTTAAGCCTATATGTCCCTTTTGTCCTACCTCTGACCCAAGCCCTATTACAACCCATAATAAAGTCTTCTATGAGCTCATGTAATTTGAATGAATGGGACTGGTAAATTTACAAGCCTATGGTAGTGCAATTTGTTAAGGGGAGATTTGAGAGAAACACTTTAACCTTAAACACTTGAGCGTAAAGAGAGAAATCTGTAAAAAGAATTCACCTTGGTTTCATGCTTGCCCTTGAATGAAAGTGTCTTAAATTGACTTTGTTTATTTATGCCGGTGAAAAACGCTTATGATGTGTGTTATAACCTAAGTCTTGCTGGCCCAAGTTTAGCGAATTACATACACTTAGTCTTTTGAAAGATGAATTAATAAAGTGTAGTGGTTGGGTATATTTGCTCAAGGGAGAGCAAAGGTCTGCTGTGAGAGAATCTGATATGATGATTAATTCTTATTATTTTGATTCTGAATTCTCTTTTGTTGAGTGCAATTTGAGTTCAACCTAATGGAATTACTCATCTTTTGTTATTAGGAAGTCGTGAGCATTCTTGGAGTTGATTTAAACAAAAAGTTGTGAAATGGGCATATAAGGGAACAGGTACAAGCTGGCAGAAGTGTTGTTGCTGACTAAGCGTGAGCACGTGCAAGGGAAAAGCTTATCTGTAGAATCTGATTTGAAAACAAATTCAATATACCTAGGATTTTATTATTTTGGGAATCAAATTATTGCCTTTTAGGCGGGGATCTGCATCCTGATTATGTGGGAAGTGTATCAGATGAAGATAACGATAAGAGGGAAGAGAGGAAACTTCTAGTTAGATCACCTTTACGTTTTCTGCTGGTTTTTTCTGGTTTTAGCTAGAGTTTTCGTATTTTTCTGGAAAAGTGCATAAATGGAGACTGTGTTCTGCTATTTTTCTGTTGAGTTTTACCTCTGTTATGAGTAGCTAAATCTTCCTTCTTGGTTGAAGGGAGTCACGTTATCATCTAGTATGTGTGAGATTTTCTGAATAAAGTTTATTTCATTGATGAATATTAAGTGTCTTCTGTATTGCTTTTAATGATTAAATTGATTGATCCCTAGGGTGCGCAACTAGAAATTGATTGATTTAATTTACAGCCAGATTAGTAGGATTTGACGTTCAGTTTTGCTAATTTAAAGTGGCAATTAGGATTACTATCTTTACGTTAGGGATTTGGAATTCTAAGAAAGGTACTTATCTAGATTAAATACATATCGTATGTGTATTATCTTGCTGACTAGTTCTCTTGGTTCTTAAAGCTATTAATCGATCAAACTTAAGATTGTATCTAAGTCGTTGACTAATAAGAGTGTTTAGAATACATGTTTTTATTCATTTAATCTTAAGAGAGAACATCACTCATTGAGTATTTATTAATGAACTTAATTTTATATTGAAAATCCATATTAGTTTGATAATGTAGATGACTCGAAACTAAGGTTCGTTATTAATTTTTCAGATATGAATATTTTCGTTTATTTCCAATTTTTGTAATTTTCAATTTCCTAAAATCACGTTAATTCAACATCCTCCCAATTTGTTTTAGTTTTCAACTCGTATAATATTTACTAATAGATTCCTCGTGAGAACGATCTCAATTCTTCACTAACTACATATTTAATTATTGGAGTTAGTATTAATTTGATTGCAGGCGACAACATTACCACTTGAGCTTCTTAGATCTAATTTGAGGCTCAACATATGTTAGTAAAACGACGTCGTTACAAAAAAATGATGTTTTTACAATTTTAATTTAAAAAAAGCTCAGGCTGAGTCAAATCAAGCTCAGGCTTAGGATAAGGATTAGTTGCCCCATGCATGATTGTATTCAAGCTTAGGCTTGTTGTTTCGAGCTCGAGCCTTAACAATTTGAGTCCAACTTGATTCGGCATATTGTGATCCTTATTTTAGACCAACAATTAAAAAATTAACTGAATTTTATGGGTTTAAATGTAAATTTTAAATTGGTTAATTTTTTATTTTAGTTTATGTTAACCAATTTATTATTATTTATAAAAATTAATAGATAAATTAGTTAATTTTCAACTTAAATCTGCCGTTTCTATGCTTTTAACTACTTTTTCATGTCCTAATAAAGACAAGAATCATCATAAAATAAAATAAAAGTTGGTGAATAATGCTTACAAATTTTGCTATTTAGGGGTGATTAGGTTTCCCAGTGCCTCAAGTATCAATTATTCTGGAAGTGAGGAGGACAAGTTCTAGTGCAAACAGCTTCACTCCAGAATTTACTTCCATAACCGTCAGATAGAAACATAGTCGCGCGTAGATCCCACGATCCTTCTTCACTAGCTAAACTATTTGAGGTGTACGATAAATTCTCGTACCCGATTTTCTCTTTCCCTAAGTGAAGGGCAAAACCGTGAATAGGAACAGAATCAGAGGGTAATATAGGAAAAGCAACTCAATATATTTCTGCTCCTTCTCCTCCTCGCTGCAGATGAGTCCAGATCTTCTGTCCAGTTTTATGGTGTCTTATTGTGTCCAATAAATCTCAGCCATTCATTTATGCGGATCCCACGTTTATTTATGTGGGATCCATACGGGACCCGCATAAATAAATGGTTGAGATTCACTGGACACAATAAGACACCATAAAACTGGACAGAGGATCTTGTTCCGCTGCAGATATAGGCGCTGTGTCTTGCTCCTTATCTGGCTTCCTTTGCGATTCTCTTCTGCTATTTTTACACCAAAAGATTAATGAAAAAGTAAATTATTCGGTAATATAGAGGCATCTCTTGATCAGGTACTTCCTTACGAACATTAGATTTTCAAGAGATTTATCTTGATTTCATTTTGTCAATATCGAGTTTTTTTTTTTTTAACACTTGGAGAAGTTACGAAAGTTTGCATCTTTATCGAGTAATGCCCTTCCATG
>JAOSBM010000204.1:26125652-26136045 GCA_027568955.1 Erythroxylum tenue
GATTAGGTTTCCCAGTGCCTCAAGTATCAATTATTCTGGAAGTGAGGAGGACAAGTTCTAGTGCAAACAGCTTCACTTCAGAATTTACTTCCATAACCGTCAGATAGAAACATAGTCGCGCGTAGATCCCACGATCCTTCTTCACTAGCTACACTATTTGAGGTGTACGATAAATTCTCGTACCCGATTTTCTCTTTCTTTAATTGAAGGGCAAAACCGTGAATAGGAACAGAATCAGAGGGTAATATAGGAAAAGCAACTCAATATATTTCTTCTCCTCCTCCTCCTCCTCGCTGAAGATATAGACGCTGTGTCTTGCTCCTTATCTGGCTTCCTTTGCGATTCTCTTCTGCTATTTTTTCACCAAAAGATTAATGAAAAAGTAAATTATTCGGTAATATAGAGGCATCTCTTGATCAGGTACTTCCTTGTGAACATTATATTTTCAAGAGATTTATCTTGATTTCATTTTGTCAATATCGATTTTTTTTTTTTTTACACTTGGAGAAGTTACGAAAGTTTGCATCTTTATCGAGTAATGCCCATTCATGTTCTTGGGGGGTTATGCAAGTTTTCTTGGTTTGCCAATGTTTGATTTATTTTATTTGGTTTATTCATCAGGAATGTGTCTTTTTTTTTTCTTATGTATGTTTAGATAACAAAATATAGTCATTTGACCGGCTTGTTGAGGACATTATTTTCTAGATCTTTAATTGTGAAAAGGGCTGCATTTGGTTCTTTAAAAGATTAACGAACATCTGAGTTTTGTTCTTTATGAATTTCAACCTCTAATCTTTACTCAGGGACGAATTTTTGATATGCCTGATTACCTTTAGAATAGATCTTGTATTTTATTCTGTAAGTACAAGGCTGTTTGGTGCTTTAGGTGTCTGTGATTTTTACTTAGACTTGCTTATATGCTAATTCATATAACCCAAGAGTAGTTTGTAAACGTAAAAAACTGTTTCAGTTTCAGAGTCATGATGATGAAGGTTGAAAATTGAAGTTCTAAAAATGGTCGAATGTTTTTGAATAGCATTCAGAGTTGATCGTACAATAGCAAGGTGATATTGCAAATTATCTTTGTTGATGGTACAAAATATGTGTAAGATTTTCTTTCATTTGGACATAAAGTTTTAAACAGTATAAGCATATTATCTATAGAGAGTAGAGCCTAAATCTTGAGTCCTGTGAAATTTATTGTTGAAGTAACTTGTCCCTTTTCAGCTTCGTAGTTTGTTTCAGTAGAATGCATTAGAATTATGCTTTTCTGCAGGAGAGAATGATGAACTTTGAGGGTTTCTCTGAATGAACAGATTATCTCTCTGTGTATGTACAACTGCTTACTTATGATTTGGTGAAATGAGTGCATTTCATATGCAGAAATACATTTCACTTGAATGTAGCTTGGTTGTTGGTTGGAGCAGTGATGAAGTATTTCACATAGTTTCTTAACTATGGGATGTGAATTACTTCACTCCTTGTGCATTTTAGCTGTAGCAGTCATTGTAATGTCTTGACCCTCTCCGCACTAGTAAAATTATTCACAAATATTGCATTTTACCATTGTTTGATATGGAAATTATTCCGTTGATATGGCCAAATTCATATCTGAATCCTTTCTTGAATTCTGATTTTTCCCACTCGTCCGTTCAGACACTAACAAATCATACTTGCTATAGATGTGGCCATGCTCATGTAGTTCTTTTTTAATATTTATCCAAGTTTTCACTAATATTTTGTCATTTCACTAGTTTGTAGGTGCTTTGTCTATCATTTCCTGGCGGTGTGAAGCCAGTGATACAGCAATATTTGAAAGGGCATAGAGAAGTGATGATGGATCTGAATCCTATAAAGGATGCATTTGACCGTGTTGCAAAGAAGCAAAAGCTTTCCAGTTCTAAGACCCGAGAAGTCATTGACCAGACACTACAAGAAGTTGAAAGGGCGTTGGAAATCCTACATCCAGGACAGTCTGGTTCTGAGCTTGATTACAAATCTGTACTCGTTGAGCTTAAGAAAAAGTTGATAGAGATTGCTCCACATAGTCAGATGGAAAGCACACAAAAGGACCTTAATGTAGCCTTGAGCAAGTATCCCAAGACCCTTGAGAAATCCTTTAACTCTGATGTATCGAAAGCTTACAGAAATATTGAATTTGATAGCCACACTGTTAACCAGGTAATTGCATGTCACTTCTACCGGCAGGGCCTCTTCGAAATTGGTGATTGCTTCATAAGTGAGGCCAAGGAACCTGAAGCTGCTGTCGCAATGAGGTCCCTTTTCTCAGAAATGTATCTGATACTTGAAGCTATGAAGAGCAGAGATCTAGAGCCTGCACTAAAGTGGGCTGCTGCTAACTCTGAGAAACTCAAACAAAATGCCTCAGACCTTCAACTGAAACTCCACACGCTACATTTTGTGGAATTACTGCAAACTGGAAGCAAGAATGAAGCTCTCACGTATGCGAGAACTCACATTTCTCCATTTGCCTCTGTCCATTTAGGTGACCTACAGAAGCTTATGGGTTGTCTTCTATGGGCTGGGAAGCTTGATCAATCCCCGTACTCCGAACTACTTTCGCCAACTAATTGGAATAAAGCCGCCGACGAACTAACGAGGCAATTCTGCAATCTTCTGGGCCAGTCTTCTGAGAGTCCATTGAGCGTGACCATAGCGGCAGGTTTCCAGGTTTTACCACCATTGCTGAAGTTCATGAATGTAATGGCAGGGAAGAGGCAGGAATGGCAGTCAATGAAACAGCTGCCTGTGCCCGTGGAGCTTAGCCCAGAATTTCAGTTCCATTCCATCTTCATATGTCCAGTGTCTAAGGAACAATCAACGGATGACAACCCACCAATGTTGATGCCCTGTGGTCATGTTCTGTGCAAGCAATCCATCAATAGGATGTCTAAGAATAACTCAAAATCTTTCAAGTGCCCTTACTGTCCATCTGATATTGATGCAGCAAAGTGTAAGCAACTATATTTCTGATGTGTACCCTCACCTGTACAATGGTTTACTGTATCAATTTGATCTCTTCCCACCCATGAACAGTAAAGAAATGAGTGCAAGCTGGTCTGCCCTGTACTGTTTCTTAATGCATTTGTTTTAAACAGACATTCTTTTCATACCCACCCAGGGAACATAAAATTCGCAGGTCAGTATAAAGCTTAGGATTTAGGACAGGGAAGGAGAAGGGTAAATGCCACGTCAGCATTTTAGGGTAAGAGAATTTGTCCAATGAAACAAAATGAACCCTTTTAGATAATTCTAATTAAAAATAATTTCTGATAAGTCATTTAAACACAAATTTTAGTCTGAAAAATTAAATCAATATAAACTCAGTATAATGTTTAAAATTAATTTTAAATTCATAAAAATATATTTTAAAATAGATAAAATTATATTTTTTAAAAAAACTAAATAGGGTGTATTGAATTCATAATTCATTAGATACTTTTTATGAACGTCAACTAAGTATCGTAAGTAAATTGCTCCCAACTCTTCAATCATTTGATAATCAGAGTCATTCTTTGATATATCGAATTATATTTCTTTGATGCATTGTTGTCAATATGAATGTGAATGCAATAGAAAGAAAGACACAGGAAACGGGTTACTTACTTTTAACGGTCAAAGCGAACCCTTCATTCTGAATTCAACGGGTTACTTACTCTTAACAATCAAAGCGAACCCTTTCATTTTAAATTCAAGAATTTGGAATGAATCGAATCTCCCGTTGTTCCTCAGTAACGTAGTGGTAGAGCGGTCGACTGTTAACTGACTGGTCGTAAGTTGCTAACTCAATAGTAGAGTACTCCGCTTTTAAGTGCGACTAACATCTTTTACTCAATTTTATGAAGAAAGAGATTCGTCCATATTATCGGTATAGTTTACACGACCACAACTGATCTTTTTATTGTTTCCTTCAACCCCGGGGTCTTTGTCTTCGGCCCAAAATGGTGGATTTGGGTTGGCCTTTCTTACTGTGGACACAATCGTACTTGATGGTGAAAAGGATAATGAAGTGAAGTGAAAGGCATCTCTTATCTTTATCGGGATTTGAAGAAATTTTGTATTCTTCTTCTTTCTTCCTTCTTCTTCTGCATTATTATAATAACAAGTACACCACATAAATAAAGTAAATGGTAACTCATCAATGCCACCAAAAGCTGTTTAAAGGTATGCGCAATTTAAGGAACACATCAGTAAGATCAGAGGTTGGGCTAAAACTAAAAGACCCTTTTCTTTTTTAAGTTAATGTCACCACTTTCTATCACCTACTTCACGCAGATTTAGGCTCGTAAGACGGTGTTCAGATTTTATGTCCAATTTTATAGTGTCTTATTATATTAAGTGAATCTTAACCATTTATTTATGCAGATCTTATGTTAATTTTTGTAGGATTTATACGAGACTCGCATAAATTAATAAGTAATAACTGAGATTCATTAGACATAATAAAACATCATAAAATTAGACAAAAAATTTTATTCCCGTAAGATGACCTTTCCTTATCTAACACATGACTTTCTAATAAAATGGCAAACTTGCTTGAGACTTGATTCATCCATTTCTTTCGTTAGAAAGAAAGTGGTCCTAGCTCTTGGCATGTGATTAACTGATTTACAGTTATTAACAAATGGTTATAGGCTTTTATCGATCATTAAAAAATGGAACTGAAAGTTAAATCAATAAGATAAGTGAAAGTTTATATTAGATTGTCATAAAATCGGCTAAAATTTGAATAAAATTTAAAATTTTGAAATATAATTACAAATGAATGTCTTTATCCATCGAAAAATTTAAAATTTAATTAAAAAAAGATATTGTTAAATGAAAAATAATTGATTTATTTTAATTTATAAGAACTTATTAATTTATAAAAATTAACTGATTAATTAATAAATTGGTCAATTTTTAATAACAAGAGTTATTAAAATAAATCAAACTAAAAATTTAAAAATTAAAACTAAAAATTGAATGATTTAAAGCTTTTTAGATTGAATGATTAGATTTTCTAATCATTAGTTTTTATTATTCTAAAACTAATAAATTTGAATAAAATTTAAATTTTTGATATATAATTAAAAAGGATTATCTTTATCCATCGAAGAATTTGAAATTTAATTGAAAAAATATATTGTTAAATAAAAATTAATTGATTTATTTTAATTTATAAAATGTATTAATTTATAAAAATTAACTGATTAATTAATAAACTGGACAATTTTAATAACAAAAATTATTAAAATAAATTGAACTAAAAATTTAAAAATTGAAATAAAAACTGAATGATTTAAGGTTTTTTCGGTTGAATGATTAGATTTTTTAGTCATTAGTTTTTATTATTCTAACCACGTAATTAAGATTGCTTCTCGTATCGATATTAGAAATTAGGATAAGTTTATATGTTCAAATTAAATCATAAATTCATTTTCAATAATCAAAGTAAATTTAACCCATCAACCACTTTGAAAAATTTTTAAAAATTCAAGAGATTTGAATCTAAAACGATGCTTAACATTTGGAGCCATTCGAAGAATCCTCACAAACTACATGGACAAGTCTTTAAAAGACAAAGGATGTTGGGGAGGTGGGAGTTAATTTAAGAGTCATTTTGATTCTTTTAAGGTATAGGTAAGAAACCCTTTAATGGATTTCCTGGTATGGACGTAACAACCTAGTTAGGAACTTGTACACAAAGTCCAACAAGCTTTAACATCAAATGTTGTATTTACGGACTTCAGATCCTCTGTCCAATATTCTTATTGTGTCCAATAATTCTCAGTCATTTATTTATGTGAGTCTCGCATAGGTCCTGCAAAATAAATGACTGAGATTTTATGAAACATAATAAGATAAAGTATTATTAGACAGAGAATCATATCTCGTATTTACGACAACAAAGGACCACTAGATGTGGTACTAACTTGAATTGCGTGATCAAATTCACCACCCAAAGTGCTCATTATCAACTTTCTAGTCCACAGAAAAAAAGGGCTAATGCAAAATTCAGTATACCAGAAAATAGCACATCGTGTGTTCATGAATCTGAACCCAATGTTGACAAAATTTGCAATCTGATGATGTGCTAACAAGAAGAGTGATAATAATAATAATAATAACTTGTATCTCATCCTGACAGCTAGATGAAAGGATCAGCCATTGATGAGTCCTTTTCTGAAAACTATATAGCTGATGTTGGACTTTGGCATTGAACATGATCATGTCTATGCCCACCATGAATCCAAAACTTTGGAAGCATTTTTTGGATTGTTTCGAGTTTGTTACATCCTCAATTTATTTAAAACGTATGGATTTATAAAAGGTAGACCCATTGTGGGCTAAATTGACATTAAAATTAGAAACATATGAAAAGTCTCTCTTCCTCATCATTTGCTTGGGAGATTTTGTGTATCAACTTTGCTTTTTTTGGGTGGAGTGGATGAGTGGGACTCAAATCACTCAATCTTTTAGATTAATCTTGTATCTTGACCAATATTGGATTTGGCACTAAAAAGCTTCAAAATCTTTCACTAGTGCGCATCACATGAGAGGCTCTAAGATAGTTCAGGTTCTTTGTCTAATATTATGATATTTTATTGTGTCTAATAAATTTCAGTTATTTATTTATGTGAGTCTCGCGTAAATTCCGCGTGAGTCTCACAAAATAAATGACTGAGATTCTATGAGACAGAATAAGACAGATTAATATTGAACAGAGGATCTTGTCCCGCTCCGAGGAGACATTGCTTCAATCATTTCTCAAGTCTACATTGCGAGTCCAGATCTTCTGTCCAATATTATGGTATTTTATTGTGTCCAATAATTCTCAATCATTTATTTAAGTGGGTCCTGCATGAATCTCATATAGGTCCCGCAAAATAAATAGCTGAGATCCAATGAGATAGAATAAAACAGAGTAATATTGAACAGAAAATTTGGACTCTTACATTGCAACCCCCTCAAATCCCTCGTAAACATATTACAAAACTCTAAATATGTAGATTGAAAATGCCTAATAATACATAGTCTTATTTCTAACTAATAATTTTTTAATAAAGTTATAAATTAATGAATTTAAAATTACAAAAATCATTCGAAAACCTTTGAACATGCTAAAACTTCGTGTTTTAACAATTTTTTATTAGAATTTGTTGTCTTTAATTTTAAATTTGTTAATTTATGTTACAAATTTATAACAAATTATAAAATTGTTATAAATTATAAATTAGCTTATTTAGGACAAATTTAAAAAATAATTATAAACAAATTCAACAACAAACAAACCCATCTTTCTAATAGGCAAATATTTTACATGTATGGAAAACTAATAAAGTAAAAAGAGATGGACTGGCCTGTTGAGATGAGGAGTGGTAAGCTTTTATATGTGCAAAAGGGCCTAGCCGTCCGGTACTGCTTGTCGCTATTATGCACTTGGGTCCACTCAATCATTCCAACCCGCATTTCTTTTTTCCCTTTTTCACCCAATTAATATATTTATTATATTATATTATCTTGTGTGTTTCAAATTACAAAAGAAAAAATTTTAAAAAAGAAAAAAAAATCAAAATCTAGCGTTCTCGAAGCCATGCAAATCGCTGACCCTGTTCATATGCTTCCTCATTATAGCCACTTTAGCCAATCTCTCGGCGGCTCGCCACCCCGACGTTGGCGTAAGCGGCTCCACCTGTTGACCACTCCTCTGTCGCCGTCGCTGCACCTCCGCCTCCAAGCCGCGCAGGCAGTCACTAGCCCATGACACGTCGCCGCTCTCCACCATCAACGCACGAGCCGACAGCAACAATTGGTAAGCTCCCGAGTAATCGCCTTGTTCCATTAAGCGGCGAGTCTCAGCTATAGCTCGCGTGCTGACGTGGAGGTTCCTCAACCGTTGGATGACTGGCGTCGAAGATCGGACGGGCTGTGCGCATGGCGCCAACAAACTTATTTCTCTAGACCACATTTGTTCCTGCGTCGACGGGTCTGTAAACGACGGTCTTACGGACAAGACTTGCTGGGACCCACAGGACGAAGCTGTCACCTTCAGTTCTACAAGTAATTCTCTCTCTTCTTCCGCGTGAAGGTCCCCGACTCGGACCGAACCGTGGTCGAATACGCTGGGTCGACCCGTTAGAGAATAAACCGCTGGGATATCAACTGCTCCTGAGCCGGGGGCAAACCCGAGTTGAAGCTGCAGATCTTGAACCACGACGCATAACAATCCACGTATACACTTGACTAAGGCATCTTCAGATGGCGCGTGACAGTCGCCGAAAACAATCGAGTGCGTGGGGATTTCCATCGGGGAGAAACGCGTGGATGACACGAACATAGAGGAACGGTTCTGATTAGTTGACCGTTCATCGTGACCGTTGGAGAAAATCATGATTGTGGAAATTGGATTCTTCTCTCGGCGATCTTCGATCACTTTTGCCGCCTTTTTGAGCGCGTCGTTCACACTCATTCCCAGACCGGTAGTCCCAAGCGCCTCCACAATCCGACGCGCCGCTCGCCTCCCGTTCGCCGTCATCCTACGCAACGGAAAGAGCCGCTTGGAGCCCGACGAGAACGCGACTATGGACAAGCGGTCGTTGGAGCTCAACGTGGATATCACCAATCTCATTGCACGTTTCATCATCTGAGACTTGAAACCGCACATTCTCTCGCTGACGTCAAGCACCGTAACTAAATCGACTGGCGTAGGACGCAATGTGGTCGGAGCTGGCGGCGCTCTCACTTTCAAAACCACCGCGTGCGTCTGGTGATTCCTCCCGATGGCCACGATCGCAGATTCCGGCAACAGCGAGATTTCAACGTTCTTAGCAACAGCTTTTTTTGGAGTTGGACTTACAAAGAAACCTTTGAAGCGAAACGCTTCGCTTTGATGCTCGTCCTCGACGACGTCACTTTCGTTTTCCTCCAGCTCGGGAATGGGGTTGAAGAGTGAACCGTGAGAAGGCGACAGTAAAGGCTCGTCGTCGTTATAGACTCTCAAACTCTTGGCTATAACATCCTTGAGCTTGCTCTCTTGCTTTCTAATCTCCTTGGGCTCGTCACGGTGGCCGGAAAACATCGGCAGGTGCTTCCAGGTGGCGCTGCAAACTGGACAGATGATGAGGTGTTGCTGAGCAGCGACGCAGTGGAAATGAAACACATGGTTGCATTCAGCAGTGAAAATAGCAGTTGCTTGACCACGTTTGACACTCTGAGAACAGACTCCACATCGAGTACTGGTTGATTTAGACAGGGCTTTGAGGAAGGAGAAGGTAGAAGGCGATCTGGGGGATGAGGGATTTGAGAAATGAAACAGTCTTGGGCTATGACTGGTTTTACAATGGAGTTTAGGTGGGCTATTGGGTACGGAAGAAGAATTCGGTATGGTGGTGGTCTGACACCGGAGACTAGGAGTTGACGGGTTGGAGAAGAAACCCCTTATGAGTCTGGGACTGTGAGTATGAACATCGCTTGATTTGCTCTTGGTTTTGGTCTTCTTGTCGTCGATGGATTGGTTTTCTCCAAATAATGTGGTTTCTCGCTGCTCCTTGGGAATGAAAGTACAGAACGCTCTTCTCCAACCACTCACCATTGTTTAACGAAATCAAACTCTGTTTTCGATAGGATTTGATTGGAGAACAGATATGGGTTGCACATACATGAGGAGAGACAAGTTGAGGAGGATTGGTCTTGGTTTGTTTTTACATATGAATGTGTTCTGTCGTCGTTGGTTACGTTACTTTTTCTATCTTTCCAAAGCTCTCAAAAGATATCTGAATCAAAAAGGTCTCACTCACCTTTCTCTCTATGACTCTATCTGAGGGGGGCTATATTAACGGGGACATGAATTGAACAGTGATTACTGTTATTTTCTATTTAAAATAATTGTCATTTTAAAATAATACATATTTATTAAAAAATTAATAAAATGTTTGATATATCTTTATTAATTACATATTAAAGTGTCTTGAAAATATAATATTCTCTCTGATTCATAATAAGTGTCGTTTTAGGGGAATGCGCACTTATTAAGAAAGTTAATGAAATATCTAATATATTCCTATTAATTACATGTTAAAGTGCCTTGAAAATATAATAATATTCCTATTAATTACATGTTAAAGTGCCTTGAAAATATAATCTGTGTAATTAAGATGTGAGAGAAATTAAAGGATAATTTTGAAAGTAAAATCATAAATATGCTTAAAAAGTCACAAACAACACTTATTTTGAATAATTAAAATCTCTCTAAAACGTCACTTATTTTGAATAGGAGTGAGTATTTTATAGGAATGACAAAAGAGTCCGACAGGCTCAACCCGAAACAGTTTGTGTAAAATAATATTGCTTACTATCAATTGCGATCAAATCAAGCCCGATCCGATTTATT
>JAOSBM010000204.1:26216991-26238266 GCA_027568955.1 Erythroxylum tenue
TAATAACAATAACAATAACAATAAGTAGAAAATTAATAAAAATAATAATTAGAATAATAAATTAATAAGAAAATTAATAATAATAATAATAATAATAATAATAATAATAATAAGAACAAGAAGAAGAAGAAGAAGAAGAAAATAAATAATAACAAGGAATTTAATAATAATAATAATAATATAATTAATAATAATAATAATAATAATAATAAGTAGAAAATAATAATAATAATAATGATGATGATGATGATGATGATAAATTAGAAAATTAATAATAATAAGGAATTTAATAATAATAATAATAATAATAATAATAATAATAATAATAAAGATATTTTGATCTTTTTGTTAATTATTCCTTTGTCATTTCAAGTTTATATTTTCAAACCAAACATTGGCATAAAAATTCTTTAACAATAAACCAAACAAAGTAATACTCATTTCATTCTATTTTTTATATTTTCTATTTCAAAAAATAACTATTCTATTCCTTCTTTATTATAGTCGTTAAACCAAATAGCCTGTAAATATTTAGGATTTGATTTTATCAATAAAAGAGCATAATTTAATGATATAAACGCTGTTGAAAACTAAAAATGTTTTAAGAGAATCACTTAAGTAGTAGAACAGTTGTTCCATTAAGAAATTGACATAAAAATTCATTAAATCCTAAGTTGCAAGATAAGTCATTCCAAATATTAAAAAATGAACCTGTCAACGATAAAAATTGACTGAAATTAAACAATAAATTGAAAAGACCTATACCTTTTATAGTTCTTATAATTTGACCCTTCATTGAATTTTAAACTTGTTTATAAACGTGTTTTACATTAGTTTGATATATATGGGTCTAATAAACATAAAATAAAAATAGACAAGAGTTTTATCAATGTTTTAGAAACTGAACCGATTTAACATTGAAAACTTTGTGTCGACCAACGGTTAGTTTAATAATTATTGTTGTTAAAAATTAATCAGGTTATTAATTAATCGGACAGTTTTCGTAAACTAATTAATTTTTACAAATCAAAATAAAACAATTAATTTTTATTTAACTGTCTCCAATCAGACTTTAAATTTTTCAGGATAGTCTTCGAACAATTATTTTTAAAATTCTTTAATTTTATTTAATCTTAATCAATTTATGATGATTTAATATCAATTGAACCTTTTAAACCTTAAACCCTCTTGTCTTACCGTTTAACTTCCGGTCTGATTTTTAAAATATTGCGTTTTATAAACTAAACTTCCATAAAAGACTCAGCTTACAGTAATTTATATTTTGAACAATGAAATTCTGGTGCTTGTGTGGTCAATTTCCTTGCTAGATTAGTAATTATTTGAAAATAATAAGAACCCCATTAACCTAATTACTGTTAATTACAAGCTCATGTTAATTACTTTATGCCAATTTCTGCATTGGAAGCGAAGTTGGTAACAATTACCAATTAGGGTTTTCCATGAAGTCAAGTAACCAAGTAATTGATGATCACCATATATACATATATGTAAGCTACATATTTCTCTCCATCATAGTTGGATGGCTTGCAGATCACACCTTTTATTGGAAAATTGATATTTCATTAGCTTTAACCTTAATCCCAATTATAACTACATTAACACAAATTATTGTACTAATCTATAAGTATATGCAACTGTTGTCCCGTACCAAAAATTGAAATTACAAAATACAATTGTAATTATCATTATGAATTATATAAATTATAATTGGATATCATAATTTCTCTTAATTTTGTTTGTATTATTTGTAATTATGTTTGTATCAATCTTGATTAGAGAGGGATATGACTTGATTCTTTTTTATTTTTTGGTCCGAGTCTGATGCTAAACTTAAATTCATTATGATTTAGTCGAGTTAGATCGAACTAACTCGTTTTTTTTAAACCCTGAATATGACCTAAAATCAAATCAAATTTGAATTGTTTGGCTCATCTAATCTAAACAGTTGACTACTTGAGACTAGATTTAAAATGGTATCGTTTTAAGCATCAGTTGAATCGACTTTAAGTTCAGTCTTTCTTAATTTAAGATTAATTTCAAATTCAATCAACTCAAATTTTTTCTATTAAATTAAATTAAATTAAAATAAATCAAATCAAAAATAATTTTCCAATCTTAATTATGATTGTAGCATATTCCAAAATCACAGAATAAACAATTTCAAGCACTCTTCTCATCAAAATCTGTGCTAAGACAAGCTTGCTTTTCAGACACAGGGATATCTTCCTGAGTTTGGATCCTCTGTCCAGTATTATCTTGTCCTATTCTGTCCATTTGAATCTTAACCATTTATTTATGCGGGATTCACATAAATAGACACAAGATTCACATAAATAGATGGCTGAGATTCAATGAACAGAATAGGACAGAGTAATATTAGATAAATGATTCTAGCTCTATCTTCCACTTTTCAAATCCCCATGTCCTAAATTCGCCCGTACAGGGCGCTGTTTCTGAAGTTCTGCAGATAATTTAGTACTGATGAGTCTTAACAGATCAGTAGCTTTCTAGTGCTACATCAATGGCTCCATTTAAGTCCGAATGACAAGCCAGCAAGTAGGATAGTTTACTTGAGCACATCACAATGGACTGGTACTATTTGCTTATGAAACCAAACCCTACTTTCATGATGTTGCACACCTTGGTAATGGACAAGGAGACGGACGAAAACAAAGGGTTGCTCCGCCTATTATTTTTAACCAGATTAATTTAAACTCATATACTTACATAACCACTACCAAAACCAAGTTTTAATATAATTAATATGCCAATAATCTAACCTGAAAGTGTTAATCATTTTTGGATTATTCTGAATCAAGCTTTTTCTCTCTATCTTCTTCCTCGTCATCTTCTTCTTTAACTTTTACATTTGAAGTCAAACCTACGCTTATCATCCTCTTTTTCACCAAAAACCTGACATGTTTTTGATATCCTTTTGTCAGAGTTACCTTCCGATGATGATTCTTCTATGTTTTGACTCCTAGAAACCTTACTTTCCAGGATTGAATTCGAACGACTAGGTGATAGTTATTTCTTTTCTTGCAACTTTGTGATTATCAAGGAAAAAAAGCTGAATTCAGATACTTGTAATGGACTGCAGAAGAAAAAAAATTGGCTTGAAATATAGTAGGGTTGATTATGTTTTTGAGACCAGATGGGTCGAGCTCCGTTTAAAATGAGAAAATGATGGAAGGAATGCATAGTCGGATCTTAAGGATTGGTTTTGACGTTATACTTTGCCTGTTCATCCTTGTTCAATTAACTTGCGCACAGCCAGGTTAGTTTTACTGACAAGTTTTCTGGTATTATCAAGCTTTTCTGGTAAATTCAATCAGTTGACGTGGTCTTCTTCCAGAAGTCTCGGAATCAAGACTTGATCTTTCATTATTTTTACCTGTTAATTGAGTTCTTGTGGATATAAACCTTGTGATCTGGATCTAAAAGTCAACTAAAGGAAGTATAGATCATAATTTGTGAAGTTAATATGATATTATTGTATGTTTCTCGTTATTATTCTCGATCTGAGGTCCTGTGCGACCACTGACTTGGGAATATATACATGTTCATGCTTAAGCAGTGTGATGCAAGATTCGCTATGCCATTAAAAAATATAATCGAAAATCATAAGCTTGAAGTTAATTACCTAAACATGTGATGGGTTATAAAAACCTGAGAAAGTGGATCTTCTTTGAAAAGTGTGAAGCAAACAAGTCATCTGTCAGGATTGAATAGCAGCAAATTCTCCAATTCCTGCGTATATGAATATTTACGTTATACAAATATTTGCGAAGCACAATCTAAAATCATGCATTCAATATCTGCAAATCTAAGTCTATTGTAAATATTCCTTCTTTTTTGTGCCATAGAAATCATTTTATTTTTCTCAATTGGTCCAAAGTAAAGCACAAAATTTTAGATTCTTAACCTTTCAAGATTTGATCTTCTTTACGGTATTTCTTTTCCAGGGTTTGTGAGCATTGCAAGTTGTGCTGAATCTTCTTTTAAGGATAATAATGGCATAAATTATACATCAGACAATGGAATCTTCCAAGCAGATTCTACAAAATGGCAATGCCATGACACATTCAGGGCAGCTTTAAATGGCACAACATATGGTAAAGTTCGAGTTTTCTACATTCATTCAGACAAGATATGCTACAAGCTGCCAACAACTCGCGACAGCGACTATCTGATAAGAGGAACATTCCTTTCCAGTGACTCTGTGAGAACTTCAGTCTCTTCATTTGATGTTTTAATTGGGGTCACACCTATAGATGCAGTGAACTCTTCCAAGGACGTGGAGGTAGTGGAGGGCATCTTTAGAGCTACCCAGCAGAATATAGACTTCTGTTTAGCTTATGACAAAGGGGACCCATATATCTCACAACTTGAGCTTAGGCCCTTGGATAATTCAAAATACTTCCAGGGAAATGCTACTACTGTTCTGAACTTGATTGCCAGGATCGATGTAGGGAACAATGAAGCTGATATCAGGTATATGCTCTCCTATTCTTCATCATAAACTCAACAAGTGAAAGATTGAATTTGATCGTAACCCTCAAGTTTAGGCTAATTCAACAACAATTTTAATTCGATTTCTAAACAGGCTCGAAAATAGCTAATTCGTAAGTTGATATGTGTAAGCTCAAATTGATGAAAGGGCTAAGAATTCAATTCTGATGAAGGTAATTAAAGTAAGGACCTTGAAATAACACACCTTTAATGACATTCTGAAGGAAGGTAATTAAAGTAAGGACCTTGAAATAACACATCTTTAATGACCTTCTTCAGAATTGAATTCTGTCATTAGACATCAAGTGTAATTCTCTTATTAAGATGATGTTAAAAACTTCAGGAACCTAATCACGTTTCAATACAGCTAACGTATCCATTATGTTTTATGTACTTGTACTGAGATTTTTGGGGTTGAAAGAATGCCTATAATATGTGTGAACTCATTTTCAGATACCCAGTTGACGAATTCGACAGGATTTGGAGAAGTCCCGACCCTGAAACACTTCCTCCATCAGCATCAGTTTTGTCCACTCCTCTGCATATTCCTGATAGACCAGTGCCTTCACAGGTTCTCCAAACAGCACTCTACCATCCAGACAGATTGGAATTTCAACATAATGACCTTGACACACAGGAGTACAACTATGTTGTGTTCCTGTATTTTTATGAACTAAATGATTCTGTCCAAAAAGGACAAAGAGTGTTCGACATCTACATTAACAATGAGATCAAGCTGGACAGATTTGACATATTGGCTAATGGATCGAAATACATCGAAGTCCCCCTCAATGTCGCAGCTACAGGATCTCTGAACCTGACCCTAGCAAGGATTAGAAATGGATCCGACTTTGGACCAATCTTAAATGCCTATGAGGTCCTGCAGGTGAAGACTTGGGTTCAAGGAACTAATCGACGAGATGGTAAGTCCCCAAGATCGGATGCAAAATAGAATCTTGTTTATTCCTTTTTCATACAGATACTTACGCTAGCTTTCGATCTACAGTGGAAGTGATAAACAATGTGGCTGATGAACTACTGGAGCAGAACAAGGAAATTAAAATGTCGAACCTTTGGTTAGGAGATCCATGTCTTCCAACTTCTTGGAAAGGCCTGACATGTAATAATATTAATGGGTCTTATGTAATCTCCAAGCTGTAAGTCGCTTTTTGTTTTCCCATTTTCTTGGAAAGATATACCTTGACACTTAATTGGAGAATTGACGCCATGATCGTGGTATTTAGTTAGATTCCATATTTATCTGATCTATTTTTCAGGGATCTATCTGCAAACAATCTTGTTGGAGCAATTTCTGCCAGCATTCCGCAGCTTCCTTACCTAAATGAATTGTATGGTTGATTATGCTGTTATCCAATTTTTTCAGCTGTCACCAATGTTTACTGTTCATAAGAAAAATTTTTATTTATTCTGTTGTTTACTGTGTGTAGGAACCTCAGCAACAATGACTTCACTAGCTATATCCCATCATTCCCAGCATCCTCCATGTTGAAAATAGTGTAATCTTCTTGCTTTCCTCTGTGATTTGTTCAACTATAATGATTGATCTTGTGCCTAACTATGATATCTGCAGACCTTGAGAATAGATATACTGTTATCAGAAATGAAATTCCTCCAAAATGAAGTAGACAAGATGCTTAATTTCCTTTTCTTTAGCAGAAACTAGCGCGACAATCAGTACCACACATGATGTTTGCACATGTAACTATCTGATCTATATTTCAATTTTCAGGGATTTGAGAAACAATGAGCTACAGGGATCTCTTCCAGATTCTCTCCTTCAACTCCCACAATTGACAACACTGTAACCCCCGACCCCTTTTCTTTTGCTATGTGATAAAGAGCATTTAGGCAGGCTACGTCTTTCTCTAAAATCTGCTATACTAAACTCACTACTTTTCTGCTTGTCCATAGATACTATGGATGTAATCTTCATTTAAGTTCAGAGCTTCCTTCCAGCTTTAACATATCAGGAGTGACAACAGAGTATGAACCTATTGCCTATGTTTGACCATTTGGTTTCAGAAAGTGGGGAAAACGGCACACTAACAATTCATGCAACGTATTTCAGCTCTGGGGCATGTGATGATTTTCAGGAATCACAAAGTAGCAAGCATGGAATAGTCATAGGCACTGCTGCATGCGGTTCTGTCTTATTCACGGTGGCAGTGGGAATTGTTGTTGTAAACATTTACAGAAGAAGATTCAGGGCTAAGAGAAACAACAATGGGAAAAAGTTTTTAACCACGAGTGAGTAAATATTTTCTGCTTAACTTTGTGTGTACTTGTAACTCAATCAACTTCTCGTCCACCGTCAAGAGTTTCATAATCCAGTCTTCATAATCCAAGTTTTTCTATAAGCTTTCTGACACTTTAAAATATTGTATCGAGGTTTCATTTTTAACTCCATTTGTTTTTATATTTGCAAATTTTGTTAGTTTTACCTCCACGATAGTAGTCAAAGAAGCTGAAGTTACCAGCAAGAATAGTATCACAACATTCAATAGATAGGAAAAAACTTTGAACTTATCTATTTGAAAATACACGTGTAAGCTAGCAATTCATCATTCATTTCTGGTCAATATGATTTTCACTTACCATGTTTCTTGCAATTGTATGTCATCATTGCTGGATAAATCCTCCCTCACTGAAGTTTTTACATTGGCAGATGCTGTTTTCTCCGTGACAAGTAAAGATGACTTGGTTGTGAAATCTATAACCATTCAAATGTTTACTTTGGAATGCATAGAGAGTGCCACCCAAAAGTACAAAATCTTGATAGGTGAAGGTGGCTTTGGATCAGTATACCGTGGGAAGCTACATGATGGTCAAGAAGTAGCAGTTAAGGTCCGATCATCAACTTCAACTCAAGGAACTCGGGAGTTTGAGAATGAGGTATTTAATGCCTTCCATCACAATTCAACTCTAATCAACTCTTCCTACCTCAGGTCCATATACTCCAAAGGACCAAACTGACAATCACTTTTGATTTATGGTACAGTTAAACCTTCTTTCAGCCATTCGGCATGAGAATCTGGTGCCTCTTCTTGGTTACTGTAGTGAAAATGATCAACAAATCCTAGTTTATCCATTCATGTCGAATGGTTCTCTACAAGATCGTCTCTATGGTATTTCTCACCAACCACCAACTAATTTATTCTCAATTTCATCTTCTCCTAATAATCAGTTCCTTAACAGGGCAAGCAGCCAAAAGAAAAATTCTGGACTGGCCAACAAGACTTTCTATTGCTCTTGGTGCTGCTCGAGGTAGGTAGTAGTATCAACAACTCAAAATATTCTGCTAAGTTGTTCCTATAGTGAAACTAAGAACAAGCATACAGACTAAACCACAATACTGACTTTTCATTCTGCTAAAGAATAAATCTGAAAATCCATCTTGACATTGAAGCTCCACTGATTTCCTAAACATTGCTGCCCAACTAACATCTCTGCATTGTGAATATTATGGCACCAAGGGCTGACACAATCGTACAGTAACATCTCAAAGCATGTAAGAGAGACTTCAAAGGGCAACACGCTAACATTCCATATTCTTGGATGACTGTATTCAATATAAAACATTGCAACGGGATACAGGTTAATCAAGCAGCTGGGAAGTTGCTAAAGCTTCTGCACTCTTCCCTTTGCTACAGTACACGATGCTTTGTCAAACAGTTTATGTTGGCGAAAGAAACACCAACACTGAGTTTAGGAATCCTTTTAAAGCTTAGAAGCTTAGACATATGAGCAAAAATCATGAAGAGTGATCTTTACAAAAAGTATTGGAACCGCAAAATGTTGGTCCTTCAGTTTCTTTTGATTTGTAAGATGAACCAATGAAGTATATGTCTGGTGATCACTTCCTATCCAAAAACCAAGCTCGTGATTGATTTGATAAACCACAATTAGAACTTATTAGAGAAGCTCACATGTCCTAACTGCTGTCAGTTGCATTCCCTCTTCAATTGTTTCAGAGACCTTGAGGTGAGGAAAAACAATGAGATTACATGTAGCTCTCAATTGTAAAAGGGCTGACTGCAAGTTTGTAGCACACCAAGAAATAGAAGCGAGTACTGACAAGAAGGTAGATTAACCAATCATCTTGGCTATTTAATGATATTCATTCCATAATCAAATGACAAAATCAAAAAGAACAAGTAGTATAACAACTGCAGCTGTAAATCTTCACAGGATATATGCAGAAACTGGGATAAGGGAAAAACTCTTGTTCAAGTAGACAGTGACAGCTACTCTAACTGTTTCTTGGGAAAATTTAATGTGAATACCCTAGTATGTTAGAACACAAAACTAGCAAAGAAGAAAGATGGAAAGTAAAATGACCCGCATAAGACACTTTTTTTTTTATAGAATTACTTTATCTGGTTCCATAAGCTACATCCTTTTCTTCTGTTTTGATTTATTCTTCTCAATCCTTCTTCATTTCTTTGCCTCACTAACAACAGATGGTGCCACACATGCTTAAAGTCTCTTTAACAATTTCAGGTTTGTCGTATCTTCACACATTCGCAGGACGTTGTGTTATACACAGGGATGTAAAGTCGAGCAATATACTTCTAGATCACAGCATGAATGCCCGAGTTGCAGATTTTGGCTTCTCGAAATATGCTCCTCAAGAAGGGGATAGTGGCGTATCACTCGAAGTAAGAGGCACAGCAGGATACATGGATCCAGAGTAAGTGAAATTTGCCCACATCCAGTACTCTTTTAAGTTTCTTCAGAGGAAGGGGGATGCCATCTGTGCTTAATCCGTGATTTTCTGACCGTATTTACTCTAACCCTCTTCATGAGCATAGGTAGTACCTAGAATTGTAAGCAAAAAACAGCTGCTTGAAAGGCTTTTCTGACCAGATAATTGCCAACGCCAGTCCCATGCTTTTTGTATGCAAGCACAACCTCTAATAACAGTTCCAACTGCCATAACTATTTCTGTTCAGGTACTACTCAACCCAGCGTCTATCTGCAAAAAGTGATGTCTTTAGCTTTGGGGTGGTCCTCCTAGAAATTGTTAGTGGTCGGGAGCCTCTCAACATACAAAGGCCACGAAATGAGTGGAGTTTGGTTGAATGGGTGAGTCCAAGTGTTTCTTTCTCATACTTTAAGCGTTGACTTTCGTAATGCTTTTCCTGGAAGAAGTGATAAAGAAATTCAACATATCACTTCAGATATCTCTTGCCCCTCATGGACCTTATATTTAAGGTTTCATGATGTATTGCATGTCCATGTTTGTGTTTGCTTCATTGCACAACCCATTAGAGACCGTTATCGTGTCGATTGACAGAAGCACTTTGCTGCAGGCAAAACCCTTTATAAGAGAGTCAAGGATCGATGAAATTGTTGACCTGAACATAAAAGGAGGGTACCATGTAGAGGCAATGTGGAGAGTAGTGGAAGTGGCATTGGCATGCATTGAACCTTTCTCTGCTTATAGGCCATGCATGGCTGACATTGTCAGGGAGCTGGAAGATGCTCTGATTATAGAGAACAATGCATCTGAATATATGAAGTCCATAGACAGCATAGGAGGTTATAGCTTGGGAGGTTCCAATCGCTTCTCAATAGCACTAGATAAGAAAATTCCCCTATCACCACCAGCTCCAACACCACCAGAGCCATCGCCAATTAACACACAAGTCTTGGCTCCTCCAGAGCCTAGATAGCAGATGGTTTTGCTATGGTTCCCAATCAAAAAGTGATTATTGATTTACCATCATATGATCAGTTACAAAAAACTATAGTGGAAAATTCCAACATTCATCTTTAAGAGATTGTGGAGCTAGCTGTCTGTTTCATTACCCAAGCTTAATTTGATTATTCAGAGTATTTCAAATTGAAGAATCTCATTCTGCAGCAAGAATTTTGAAGGATTTAGTACAATCTTGCATTTTTCAGTAGAATCATGCACACAAGCATAAATTGGTAAAAGAAGTTTGGTATTGTTAGCATGATTTTTGAAAAATTTTCTCAAACTCATGCTATAATATGATCTATCATTGTTTTCTTCTCAAAATTCACAGGCTATCAAAGTAAACACCTGAGATGATTTTAACTGGAAGAATGGTTCATTGAACTATGTTGAGATTTACAGTCTGATGTTCAATTCATCAACTATGAAATAGCGGAAGAATTTGAACATCAAAACAGTGCACTAGCAAAATGACAATCTCAAATAAATTGAATGAATAGAATTGGTAGCCAGCAATTAGGGAAATAGATTCTCATCATTTTACTTCTTTGTAGAGTGCAGGTGGATAACAGATGTAGCACAAGACAAAAGGCACAGATTACAATAAGATAGTGTCTCGTAGGCTTTTCTCTCTTCCTTTGCTTTCCTTTTTGGATCAAACAATTTAACTGTTTATGAATCACTGGTGATTTAATAGTTTGAAACCAAGCGGGATCACCACAAACAGCCATTTTATTATTCCATTTCGGTGTCCAGCGGGACAGACATTAAAGCTTAAAAACTATTTTTCCATGTTGCTACTATTTTGGTTTAGGAATTTGATAGCCAATACAGAAACCAATTTCATTTTTCATGATATTACACTTGTTTTACCATGCAAGGCTGAAAAAGATTTCAGCCACTCCAAGATAAACAGATTTCGCATATTCTTAAGATCTTATACGTAATGAGGGGACCTAAGAAGATCAAGTAGCCTTGTGCTCTCAATGAGTCACTGATGTTCAGACTAACTATCGGGTTCAGGTATAAAATGCTCCTTTTGCAGATACTAACTTAAGGGCTCGGAAAAGACAACTTTAGCAAAATTTTCCACTCACAAAGACGAACCAAAATTGTCAGTTTACCATAAAGCATAAGATGCCAAAATCAGAATAATCCATTTGGAATTCAGTAAACCATAAGCGAGTGCAGTAGTTTGCTGCTCAGTAAATAACAATCACTATAAGGCATTATATTAGTGAACAAAAGTTGAAAGACTGGGTTTTGACCTAAACCCAGATACAAAATGATGAACATATTAGAGACAAACAAATACAACACATGCTATATTTGCGAACCAAGTTCTTATGGGCAATTACAGCAGAATCAGAACAGTACCCAGTCGAAAAAACACAAGAAATCAGGTTGAAAAAAGAGAAGGGTTGGCTGTAGCAGTACCAACTTGGACTTCGAGCAGCTCAAGACGTCGTTCCAAAGTATCAAGCTTCTCATTAAGCGATGCCAACTTGGACTTGGTAGTAGCCTCTACACAACCGAAAAACGAATTGGGCAGCACTAAAATCAATCAATCAATCTCAAAAAGTCGAAGGAAGAGTATAAAGGTGAGTGCATGGTACCGAATTGAAGGAGGAAATCAAAGAGGCGACGAACATTGAGAGAGATTTGGGAAATGAATTCCCTATTCTCCCAATCGGCTTGCACCGCTATTCCAACGTTCACTGCGTTGGTTATTCCTCCTGCTCGAGCCATTTTGAATTCCGGTTTCTACAGATTGATTCTTGGAAGAACTGAAATTCAAAGAGCTACAAGCTTGGGAAAATATCTGAGCTTGACTTCACCAATAAGCAATAACAGCAAAGACAGAAGGAGGAAGAATTTCCAAAACTTGTATCCGGAAAGGTGAAAATTGGGAATTTGGAATCGAAATCGGTGGGCGGTGGCTTTGAGTGTTCGTTCGTTGCTTATCAGGTGAACTATCGGTTGGTTGGTTGGTTGTTCAGTTTGACTTTTTTTCTTTTTTTCTTTTTATATATATTTAATCTTTTCCGTACAATACTTGAGATTATTTCGAGCGCAAATTATGGTCATCGTTATCATACTCCAAGTTCTACAATAAAGCAAAGTTTAGAAAGATCCGATAATACGTAGTTTTATCCCTACATTATATAGAGATTATTTTTGATAGGCTCACGTGCATATATAACAGGATAATAGTAATGTAGGTTAAAAAGAATAACTAAGACCGGTAGTAAATCAATATATATACTTGTTGGTGACCCTAATCTGTAATTACCTTTTACCTTATAAAGACCGACTCTGCTTGTTGCTGGTTGCGCTACGAGTCTTCCCTAATCAGCCTTACCCTAATAAATAATTTTGTGTTAACTAAAAAATGTTTTTTTAAAACGATAAAATAAAAAGTTTTAAATCCGATTTAAAGATTAAATAAAATTAAAGAATTTAAAATATGATTGAAAAAATTTTCTTGGTAATTTAAAATTTAATTAAAAAATTATTAAATAAAAATTAATTGATTAATTTTAATTTATAAGAACTTATTAGTTTATAAAAACTTACCGAATAATTAATAAATTGATCGGTTTTTATCAACAAAAAAATAAGTTAAACAAAAAAATTAGACACAATTTTTATAATTGAAGTGGCCAAGTTGGTTCAATTTTTTAATTATCGGTAAATACCCTCATTAATTACTTTTTTAATTTATGTAAAAACATATTTTTTGATAAAAATGAATTAGAGATACTTTCTTCAAGTGAATACTAACTATAACTAAACCGTTGAATAATCCGTATTTAAATAAATTACTTAATAAGATAATAAGTTAAATCCTTTATCATAAGTCAAAATTGCAACTTTTTGAATTGCAAAGCTCCGTGATCCTGAGATTTTGTAAAAAAAATTTATTATATTTCCAAGAATTAATTTAACTTGATTATTATATATTTTCATATTAAGAAAACAATAATTACTTGCTTATCATAAAAAATTTCAAGATAATAGTTCTCTATTAAATGGTGCAAGAAGTTATAATTTTGTATTTTAATTTTCAATACAAATGCAATAATATGAAATTGTCACATTTCACATAATACTAATTAATATTTTAAAGTGCTTATGGTTATGAATTATTATAACTAAATTAATAATTAAATTTTGTGCTTTGGATTTGTAAGAAAAAACAATGATTTAAAAATTAGAACTGAAATTAAACTGATAAAATAAGAGGTTTAAAGTTTAAAAGGTTCAATGGTTATATTATCATAAAACCAGTTAAAGATTGAATAAATTAAAGAATTTGAAATATGCTTGAAAAAGATTATACTTATTTATCGAAGAATGTAAAATTTAATTAAAAAAGAAACTGTTAAATAATAATTAATTGAATCGATTTTTAATAACAAGATTTATTAAAGTAAACTGAAAAGTTAAAAATAAAATTAAAAAATTAGTCAATTTAAAGTTTTTACGGTTGAAAAAATATATATACTTTCATGATTTCTTTAACTTCTCGATGCTTATTTCAAAGTAGGGATGACACTTTAACCCAATCTCAGTCGAGCCTAAACGACCCTATTCGGTATAAATTGGTTCGGACTTAAACAATATTGTTTTTTTAAATTTAATAAAATATCGTTTTGATCTAAAATTGGAAACCATTCCCATGCCTACTCTTTGGGGGTTTTATGTAGGATTGATCATGGACAAGAAAACCAATTGCTTCTCTTCTACTTAAACATGCACTGAGACATGAAACTGAGTGTTGCAATCTTTTAGGGTATAAATTTCAGCATCACCAAGCCAATGGAATCCAATGAGTAGAGGAAAAATAGGAAAGTTTTTAAGTGTTCATTTGTCTAAATGAAGGATCAGAGGATATAATCATGATTCAATAATGCAAAGGTTGTTGTTGAGGTTCTTGTACCAAAGGCATTGGAATCACTAAAATTTCGCTGTCTCAGTATGCAACAAGCAACTGACAGACGTGAAAGATTTTCAGCAATTGTTTATTCAGAAATCCAGTATACAGAACCGAATAATCTTCAATTCCAGTGTATATTCAGGCTGTCACCGGTAATAACCCGTTATGCCTGAGCAGAGCATCAGGAGAAGGTTCACGGCCTCGGAATTCTACAAAAACCTGGAGATTGATGTCATCACATTGGAAGGATGTCAGTAGATGGTATCTGGCAATACATATATGAACTATGGTTCGATGCTGTAATGCCCGAGTGATAGAACTCTAGCTTTGGAACACGAGAGATTTCAGTATTATTTTAATTAACCGTAATGTATATAGCTCATTACAGTGTTATAGCAGTATTGTTTCCCTTAAACCAGAGCAGAATCGCTCCTCAGCAGGTTTGTGTATTTTGCTGTCCCAATTTTCCCCTACTTTCTTTCTGCCTATCTCTCCTCTCTCTCTCCCTACAAAATATTCCCCTCCCTCAATACATTCTGTTAGCTAACTACTTTGCCACCTCAGTTAATACTAACTGCCCTCCTGCACTGCCCTTCTGCCCATTGTTCTTCCTTCTAGAATACACCTTCCACACTACCGGTTTCCTTCTCCTATTGTACTCAATGTCTAAGTCATCCTCTCCCCTATAGGTTCTATCATTGCCTTCTCCTGAAAGAGCAGGCTTGTCCTCAAGGCTGAAGTGAGGAAATTGGCTGCGTATCACGGCTTCATCCTCCCATGTTGCTGGCTCCATGGACCGCCCTTTCCACTTGACCAACCACTGCTGTACGAAATCCCCACATGCCGTAACTGTTCTGCTGGCCAGCACACATTCCGGTTCCACCAATTCATCCAATTCCACTTCCATACCATCTAGTAATGAAGCTTCTACAGAATAATTACCCACTGCCTTCTTTAATTGTGAAACATGAAATACCGGATGAGCTCTAGATGTAGAAGGGAGTTTGAGTTTGTAAGCCACTGCTCCCAATCTGTCCAAAATCTGAAAAGGACCAAAATACCTTGCTACTAACTTTTGGTCGATGCATCTGGCCACGGTGAGCTGCCTATGAGGCCGTAGTTTCAGGAAAACCCAATCCCTAACTTGAAACGATTGAGGAGTGCATTTTTTATCAGCATACTTCTTCATTTGTTCCTGAGCTCTATGCAGACGGTGTTTCAGCTGATTTAAAGCTTCATCCCTATCCAATAAATCTCTAGCCACTGCCTTCACTCGTCTCCCCTTGCAAATACCACACAAGTGTAGGAGGCTTCCTCCCATACACTACCTCAAATGGTGTCGAGCCCGTGGAGATGTGAAAAGTGGTGTTATACCACAATTCAACCCATGAGATCCAATAGGACCAATGCTTAGGTTGTTCAGAAGCAAAACATCTCAAGTAGGCTTCTAAGCACCTATTGAGAACCTCCGTTTGTCCATCCGTTTCCGGATGATAAGATGAACTCATTTTAAGCACTGTGCCTTGTAGGCGAAAAATAATTCCCTCCAAAAATGACTTACGAATAAGGGATCACGATCAATTACAATTGACAAGGGGACTCCATGTAAGCGCACTATTTCTTTAGCAAACACTTCATCCACACTCTTGGCCGTATACGGATGTTTTAAGAGGATGAAATGGCCATACTTCGAGAGCCGATCCACCACCACTAACACTGCCTCAAATCCTTTAGACCTCGGAAGTCCAGTGATGAAATCCATCGAAATATCCTCCCAAATCTGGTGAGGAATAGGTAGAGGTTGTAACAATCCTCCAGGTGACGTGGCAACATATTTTTGTGCATGTGTCACAAGCCTTGACAAAGTCTTGGATCGTCTTCTTCATTCCAATCCAATAGAGATTACTAGCAATCCTTTGATAAGTACGCAAGAATCCGGAATGGCCCCCAATGGGTGATGAGTGATATTCTTTCAGAAGGATAGGAATCAATGAGGATGTGGCTGAAATAACCAGCCTTCCTTTGTGCAAAAGGACCCCCTACTGCCAAGAAAACCCATATTTGGGGTTCGGCTTCTGTTGCAATTCTTGGATAATTTTACATAAAATCGGATCATGTTGTACCTCCTGTTGAATTTGCTTACCTTCTGCCCACATTGGATAGCACATCAGAGTCTGAAATTCCCCTCTTCACAAACCCTTGACAATGCATCAGCCGCCTTATTTTCTGGTCCCGGTTTATACATGACTTCAAAGTGATACCCCAAAAGCTTTGACATTCAACACTGCTGATCCGTCGTGGTAATTCGTTGTTGCATCAGATGGCGTAGACTTTTCTGATCAGAATAAACCACAAAAGGATGCCCAAGCACGTAATAGCGCCAATGGTTCACTGTCAACACCAATGCCATCAATTCTTTCTCATAGGCTGATTTGGAAAGATTCCCTGCTGAAAAAGCTTTGATGAAATAAGCGATGGGTCGACGGTTTTGCATCAAAACTGCGCCCACTCCATTGCCTGAAGCATCGCACTCAATCTCAAAAGGTTGAGAGAAATTAGGAAGAGCTAAAACCGGGGATGTGGTCAAGGCTTTTTTGAGTGCCTCAAAAGCCTCAAAAGTAGCAGAATTCCAATGGAAACCTTCCTTCTTAGTCAACTCGGTCAGCGGCTTGGCTATTTTCTCATAATTCATAATGAACTTGCGATAATATCCGGTTAAGCCCAAGAATCCTCTTACCCCTTTAACATTCTTGGGAATAGGCTAAGTCAACACACTACTGATCTTTGCCGAATCCACAACTACTCCACCCCCTAAAAAAATATGCCCCAAATACTCCACTGTCTGTCTCCCGAAACTACACTTCTGTTGATTAGCCACAAAATGGTTATTTTGCAAAACCTCCAAAACCATGGACAAATGCGAAAGATGTGAACTCCAATCTGCACTATGGACCAGAATATCATCGAAGAAAACCAGCACAAATTTCCGAAGAAAAGATCGGAAAATATCATTCATTGTAGCCTGAAAAGTTGCCGGCGCATTGGTTAAACCAAACGGCATTACCAGGAATTCGTAATGCCCGTTGTGCGTCCGGAAAGCTATCTTGTGTATGTCTTTTTCCACCACCCTAATTTGATGATAACCAGACTTGAGGTCTATTTTAGAAAAAACATGAGCATTGTGGAGTTCATCCAATAGCTCATCCACCACGGGAATAGGGTACTTATCTGGAATTGTAACCTTATTTAGTGCTCGATATTCGACGCACATTCTCCAAGTCGCATCCTTCTTCCGTACTAAAATAACTGGACTAGAATAAGCACTTGAGCTTTGCCGAATGATTCCCATTTGCAACATCTGTTGAACTTGTCTCTCAATCTCATCTTTATGGTGATGGGGGTATCGATAAGGTCTCACGCTGATGGGGCCTTGTCCTGGCTGCAAGACAATGGCATGGGAATGTCTCCTCACTGGAGGTAGTCCCTTCAGCTCTCGAAAGACTTTTGCAAATTGGCCTAGCACCCTTTTTAGATCCCTTTGTTCTGATGTTTTTAGCTGTGATGATAGAATTTCTGATGCTGCTGCAGCCTTTGCTTCATGAGACTCACTCGAGAAATTTTCTAAAAGACTGTGTAAGGAGACTGGTTCTTCCAAATGCTGTCTTCCTCTCAGTTGGACTGATCTGAAATTAGCATTACCACATAGTACCATAGCTTCCCCGTCATATTGAAACAACATAGTTCTTTCCTTCTAGTCAACGATAACCTTCCCCAAAGTTTGCAGCCAAGCTACTCCCAAAATGATGTCCATGCCTCCCAATTCCAACACATATGCGTCAACATTCAGTCCCAAGTCCCCATCCGAATTGGAATGGCTAAACATTTCTGATCCGTGGAAACCTTACGGCAGTCACCCAGACGAATCCCCAACTTCCTTGTCTGTGTCACCGTTAATCCCAAACCATTAACGAGTTCGAGTGAGATAAAGTTGTGGCTTGCGCCACTGTTGACCAGCACTACAATAGGAACCCACCCACGAATTTCACCCTCAATCTGCATGGTTTTGCTCTCCGGTAACGTTACCTGATGAATCCCGAACATACCCATAGCTCTACACTCCAAAGCACCCTCTTCCTCCTCCGAAGCCTCCCCTTCAATGGCTATTATCTCCCCATCGTCATTTAGGGTTTCATTTTCATCCAATATTAACAGCCTAAGTTGACGTTTTGAACATTGGTGGGGGGGATGAAATTTCTCCCCACATTGGAAACACAATCCCTTGGTCTTGCGATCCATCAGCTCATGGTATGAAATATGCAAGCCTCGATTTTTCCCCATGGAGGTCTGTCAGTCCCCTTGCCCTGGTCTGATCGGCATCGTGTGGTGAGAACCGGTGCCTAGGGTCGACGATCTGGGCTGAAATCGATGACCCATCGCGTTTCGGTTCGGACCAACCCGTCCTCTGCGCGACCCACTCCATAGCCCACAGTGTTTGAGGAACCCGACTCGTTATAAGAAGGTTGACCCCGACTCTGATTCCTAAACCCCGTCTCTCCTCGGTGATGCCAGGTGCGAGGTCGTGGGTGGAGTGGTTCGAAACCCCTTTGGTCCCCGTACATCTCCTCCTCTACTGCCCTTGCCACCTTCATCATTTGAACCCGGTTTGTTGGTCTGAAGGTACGCACCCTTCGTCTTATCTCCATACGCAACCCACTCATGAAGTAGCCCATCAGTTGTGCTTCCGGTAAACGTCCCACCCACCTGAAAAGACACAAATTCGAAGGCCTCAATGTATTCATCGATAGTACCACTTTGTTGCAAATCCGAGAGTTCTTCAAATGGGTTCTCAAATCTTCTTCCTCCATATCTGTCGATTAGCGCCTGTTTCAACTTCCCCCAGGTTAGCTCCACTTCACTCTCTCGGAGGAGATTGAACCAGTGAATGGTCGATCCCTCCATGCTTAATAGAGTCAGTTTAATCTTCACCTCTTCCGACGTACCATGAACTTCGAAATAAATTTCTGCTCGGGTAATCCAACCTACTGGATCAGACCCATCAAACATAGGTAAGTCGACCTTTCTCACCGACATCCTATACTCTTCCATATTGCCCAAAGAATGCTCCAACTGAACATTCTGTTGAGTACGCAGAGTATCTCTGTCTCCCGCCATATTCGGTCTCCTCTCATAAGTCTCACTGCCTTGTCCCTCCTCGGGACGCTTGCCCAATAGTTTATTCATCTCTACCAGTAATGCCTGCTGCATCTCCCCCATGGCCATACGCATTGATGACTGCATCTCTTCAACCCCAGCTTCAAGACTGGCCATACAAGATTCCAATAGCTCAACTCTGTCTGACATCTTCGGTGGCATGAAGATGGGTCTCGGACTTGAGATAAAAACCAACAAGACGTAGACTATCGGCCCTTTTGATGAGAATCCGGCAGGCCGGACCAATGATAGAACTCTAGCTTTGGAACACCAGAGATTTCAGTATTATTTCAATTAACCGTAATGTATATAGCTCATTACAATGTTATAGCAGTATTGTTTCCCTAAAACCATAGCAGAATTGCTCCTCAGCAGGTTTGTGTATTCTGCTGTCCCAATTTTCCCTTACTTTCTTTCTGCCTATCTCTCCTCTCTCCCCCTACAAAATATTCCCCTCCCCCAGTACATTCCGTTAGCCAACTACTTTGCCACCTCAGCTAATACTAACTGCCCTACTGCATTGCCCTTCTGCCCATTGTTCTTCCTTCTAGAATACACCTTCCACACTACCGGTTTCCTTCTCTTATTGTGCTCAATGTCTAAGTCATCCTCTCCCTTATAGGTTCTATCACTGAGAATATGAGAAGCACTAAAGAACAGCCAGTAAAAAGTAAGGCTTCTACTGTCTAACCTCTAGTGGGGCTTTTCCACCTCCAAGGGCAAGAATGGTCTCTCGGAACTTGCGTCCCATTTCTACGACAGCCTGCAAAATTTAACATAAGGGAGCTCAGGAACATATTTGAAAACATAAAGATTATCCTCAAGGAAGTAAAGGAAGTTCTACTTATGGTAATGCATTCATGACAGCATTTAAGTTTTCTACAACATTGTATTTGAAGAGGACATTAAGAATAAAGAGATCGGTTAATATCAAGGAAGAAATGTTGGTACCAAAGACAAATTTTGAAGCGAAGATCAAATACCAAATCTTGATGTTCACATATGTTCGTGTTTCTACACATATGACCAACTGATAAGTTGTTATTTATTAATAACAAATCATGGCAAAGAAATATCCTCAAGTTTTTCAGTTTCAAGACTAATGGTTACTCTTATAATGTCTTATATCCTAAGGCTTTCCAAGAGTGCGAAAATGCACAAAACCAGAATACTACAATTACTCAGCCTGATATATATATGTGGAATGCAAAATCTTTATGGCAAGTGATGAACAAAAGTAAAGGACGAATAAATTAAAAATTGTAGTAGTAGGAAGGCTATGGTGGCTGATCCGAAACAGAACTTTCCAAAACCATACCTTGCTGTTGTCCAATCCAGCATCCTCAAAAGCTGAGAAAGCGTCTGCGGAGAGTACCTCCGCCCACTGCAATTATAGTTTTCTTGTTTAGGATGACAAAGATGAATAATAAAGGCAGAAAGGGACAAGAAATCAAAACTAGGATAGTCCAAAGGGTTGCCTCCCTTTTCTCTTTAAATTGAACAATGGAAATATAAGACAGGAACATGCAGTGAACTCAAGTGGACTTGTTTAGACCAAGTGATTCACTTGCCTCAAGATTAAACAATGGAGGGGAAAATATTCACAGAGATCAACCGAGGTAAGAAACATGCTACATCATAAGATAGTACATACCTTGTAACTGTAATATCCAGCTGCATATCCCCCTAATGTTCCCAGAAACTATTAAGTCAATTAATGTAGACAAATAACAAGTTCAACAAAGTAAAAATTAAAACAAAAGAAGTTCAAGTAATGTTGATGGTAAAGCACACCTGCAAAAATATGACTAAAACTGCAAAGGAATCTATCTTCTGGGAGAGGGGGGATCACTTGCGTCCTTTGGGAGA
>JAOSBM010000204.1:26286831-26296838 GCA_027568955.1 Erythroxylum tenue
TTTAGTATACTTTAAATATTATTTATATGCATAAATAATTTTATTACAAAATAAAATATAGTTAAAATTAATAAAAGCACTTTTTATTTTTATGTTGCCAAACAGTTTACTGTATGAAGCTCTTTTAAAAAAGCTGTTTTTTTAATTGACAGTCAAACAGTCAACTGACTTTTTAGAAATGCTCTTCTCAGAAAAGTTCTACTGACAAAAACTCTACTGATATAAGCTCATCCAAACAGGCACTTAACAGCCCTTTAATTAATATTAAAATTGGCTAGTTCTATTATAAATAATCATGTTCTATAGAGAAACTTAAATTTGTTTAAAAAAATTTCATAAATTGTGAATACAAAGGATTTTTTATAATAATCATAATGATTTATTATAAAACATTAGAAAGTATGGATCAAATTATGTATTTACATGTAAATATAAATTTTAAGTTTGAATAAAAATAATAAAATTTTAATTAAAGATATTATTTTCTCATATTTAACAATATGAATAATTGATAAGTTGTAAATATTTTATTTCGAGTTTCTTATTAATTTCTTCTTTAAAACCTTCTTAAAAATTATAAGAAATTAAATCAATATCAATATTTTTATTTTTTTTACAGTAAATGCAAATGGAGAATACTTATAATAATCTTATAACATAACTAAATATATTTATTAAAATTAAATAAACTTTAAAAATATTTTATATTATAATTAAATTTTTATATCATATCCTTAACTTTTTAGTAAAGTAATTGTTGCATTTTTTTATGATAAGAGGTCCTTTTATATTTTTTAAAACATTGATAAATTATGATAAATAAAACGGATAATTCTTTTTAAAATTTTTATAAATAAAATATGAATATTCAGTATTATTTTATATACATATATGTAATTATGGAACATAAAATAAAATGATTAGATGCATTAGGATCGTATCAATTTTTTTGAATTGTATATGGATAAAAAAAATATTTACGTAGGTATTGTGTGCATACATAAACATTACAATTAATAAATAAATTTGTTAATGTGTTTTTAATAAATTAAATATTTATTAAGACATTAAAAAAAATCCAGGTTGTGGTTAATTACAGGAATTTCGTTGTTGCCAAATGGAGGATTTGTAGCACCTTTTAGACAAATTCTACTCAGAACAAACAGACAAACAATTCAGTACACACACTATATGCAATCCAGTAAATTATATATTTTAAATAAATTAGAAATAATTGATGAATTCGATTTAAGTGATGTTTATAATTTTTCCTTATTATTCTTAATACTGCAATTTTAACTTTCAATCATTTAAATTAAAAGGTTCTTAATATATAATAATTGGTTCGCTATTTAAATCATTCTCTTGGGATAAAAGAAATTTTAACTAGGATTAATAAGATATGATTTATGTGATTTGATTTTTTTAATTTTAAAGATGAGTATTTATCTTTTATTAAAATCTAAAAATTAGTAAATATATTGAAAGATTTTGTAGGATCACTAAATAATATTATAAAATAAAAGAGGTAAATGATAAGTTTTAACAAATAAATTAAGTAATAAAAAATATTAGATAAAAAATTTAGTTAATTAATTAATAAAATGATCGATTTTTAATAACCTAAATTATTAAATTAAATAAAGCTAAAAAATTAAAAATCTAACCGAAAGGTTAATCAGAACAAGAATTTTACGATATAATTAATTTGATTTTTAAAACATTAGTTGTGTCATTATATTTCTATCTCAACCGAACTAGTAAGATTTGATATTTAACGTTGGGATTTTTTGAGGAACTAAATAATTGGCATAACTTATACTATGTTTGATTGGATGTAAGATTTTTAATGGAATGTAATAGAATGAAATGAAATATAATTATTTATAACGGAATGTAAATTAATGTAATATTAAAAAATTATTGTTTGAGGGGATGGAAGGGTTCATATTTAATATAATGAAATGTTGTTTGAAAAAAGTTTTATAATGCAATACAGTGAAAAATTGTTTATCATTTTACATTTCATCTTTAACTTTCCAAATAGGATGTTTATCATTTTTACCGTTTATGAAGGAATGAGATTTAATATGAAATCTTCCTCTTCCATCCTATTTTATTATAAACCCTCCTCCTAAACGACGAAATAATATTACATTCTATTTCATTCTATTAATAAACCCCAACCAAACATAGTTTTAATGCGAGGCCAGTGCCTCTCTAACCAAATTAAATTGAGTTTCAAGATATGGATTATTTTTATGGACATTGTTGGTATATATTTTGAGACCAACGTTCTATATTTTCAGATCAATGTACTATTTTGAGGAAAAATATATAAATTTACGTTAAATAATATACAATAATTTATTAGTTATCTATATATACGTAAATTATTACTATATTTAACAATTCCAAATTTAAACTAATTCAACAAGAGTTTAATTAAATTATAAATAAAAGTTTTATTTTAAAAATAATTAATATTTTTAATAGTTGTTCACATCTTTATATATATATATATATATATATAAATAAAATAAGATTTGATACTCGTCATTCTTATCTAAAATATCACAAATGTTTTTCTCTTTGAACTTTTATGCCCTAAATAATGTTAATTAGTTATTTATTCCTAATCATTGATTGACTCCAATTCTCATCTTCTTGTCTTTAATATTAGGGTAACAAAATTTTGATTTAAGATTATTAAAATAATATTAAATTAAATAATAATTCTAAATCAAAAAAAGAGAATTTTATATTTAAAATTTTATTATAAATTTTTATATATTTTTAGCATACAATTTAGGGAAATTTGTACTACGTCTATGAAAAGTAACCACCTAAGAGGTGGTTGAGTTGGTGGAGTGGGGAGCATGAGGTCAAAAAATCTTATGCTTGAATCCTTCTACTTACACTCTTTCAAAAATGTCTGTTGTACAAAACCTGCCTAGTATGGAGGACTCAGCTGTCATGATTTATAGTCTATTACGTCAATTTAGAAATTTACTCAGAGTCGGTGCACATCTAAAAAATAATAACTTCGGTTTAACCGTTTCAAAAAATAAAAAAATAATATAAAAGGTACATACTCAAAAGTTTTTCAGATCTAAGATGTTGATGCCTTAGATCTGTGGTTCAAAACCGGACAAGGTCCTTTGAAACGGACAATGCATAAATAGTATTGACCCACCGCTTTCTTTATTTTGGGGAACATTTTTCTGCCATTCATTTATTGCACTTCAAATTTGGACTCAAAAAAGTATATACTTAAAGCAAAAAATATATAAATTAGACAACATTGATAGTCAACATAAAAAATATATAGTATCTTTAGCACCACTTTGCTTATAGTTGTACGCGGTAATAAAGAGTTACAAAATTGTCACACATGGTCGTATGTATTTTCACGCAGGTGTGTACGCAATTATGTGCACCGGGATCTTTTGTCCAGTATTACTTTATCTTATATTGTTTATTTAAATTTTAATTATTTATTTATGCAGGACTTACATAAATAGACACATGACTCACATAAATAGTCACGAAACTTACATAAATAGATGTCTAAGATATATTGAAGAAAATAAAACAGAATAATATTAGACCGAAGATCCCAGCTCCAATTATGTATATCGTCGTTCTTCATATTTTCTTTCGTTTGGTTTCAAAGATTTATATAGTTGGTCCACACAATTCGACCGACCGACTGTGTAAGTCAAAATATAGGCTCGTATTACTCTACACGAGCATGTATGTTTACAAGTTGATATATACAACCGTGTATGGCCACCGCCATGTTGCTCTCCACACTAACGTCTCTCTTTTTAGAAGAGTTTCATCCATATCAACTTTACTTGCTCGTCAGGAGCCTTCGATTACTGAAAGTCTGTTTCCTTTCCTTTTCAAATTGCTTTTTATCTGGTTCTTGTACGAAAAGAAAAGGAGAGTACCAAACTTTTCTTCGAAATGTAACTTTCGAAATGAAATGAGGCCAGCAAAAGGCCAACGATGCTTCTGAAGGGCAGATAGAAGGTATTCAATGCAACATTAAATGAGAGCAGTATTAGTTATCTTTTCAATTATGTATTAAATAAATAGCTAGCAATATGACTTTATAAATTATATATAAATTATTTAATTCAAGATTTAAAATCAAATGAGGGATTTAATAAACAAATTAAAAAAAGCTAATTTCACTATTTGGAACATTTTAAGGACAAAATTATAATAATAAGATGTGACCATTGATTCCCACTTCACAGGACCACATACAGCAATATTGTTTGACCATTTGCTGCTAACAAGTGGATGCCGTGCTAGTTGATCAATTATATTTCAGTAGATCTTGGCAAGAGATTGATATCAGAAGGAAAAAAAAAATGCCACTCTCTCAGGAACAACAAGATCAACACCAAGAGAAGGCCTTTGGATGGGCAGCCAGAGACACGTCAGGAATTCTATCTCCCTTCACATTTCAAAGAAGGTCTTCCAAGTTCTCTCCATCATTTTACCTCTCTTTATTTTAGTCAAGCTCTTCAAGCTCTGCCATGAAAATGTTCTTGAAGAAATAAACCATTTCCTGTGTGCTTATATCTGTTGCATTGCTTCAAATAATGAATTTAAAGTAATTGTGATAAGGTCCACTGGAGATAAAGATGTGAAGATTAAGGTGCTATACTGTGGAGTCTGCCATAGCGACCTTCATTGTGTAAAGAATGAGTGGGGAGTTTCTACCTATCCCCTCTTACCTGGGTTAGTTCTCTTCCTCTTTTATTTTGCTTCTGTGTAAAGGGTTGAGAAAGAACTAGTCAGGTTTTACTATGGTAAGTTAATATTTTAAGATAATATATTTAAAATTGTCTAATATTTTATAATTTTTTTCATTTAGCGAACTAATCTTTTAAAATTTGTATAGACAAATTTGAAAACAAAGAAATTAATATCTCTCTTAAAAAACATATGTTTAGATGAAATAGGAGCACAAAACTATATATGCAATTAAAATCTTATCAATGTCAAATAAGTTCCTAATTAAGTTTCATGAAGTTGAAAAATAAGAAAAGTAATCTTATTGATTGTATTAAAAAATAAAATCAACTATGACTTATCAAGAACATGTGTTTTGGCCTTGACACATTTTGCTTATGACATGCAATTATCAGACATGAAATTGTGGGTGAAGCAGCAGAAGTAGGATCAAACGTTGAGAAGATCAAGGTAGGGGATAATGTAGGAGTTGGGTGCTTGGTTGGTTCTTGTCGGTCATGTGAAAACTGTACCAACAGTCTGGAGAACTACTGTCCTAAAATGATACAAACATACAATTCAAAGTACTACGATGGGACCACAACTTACGGAGGGTATTCGAGCATGATCGTGGTTGACGAACACTTTGTGGTGCGAATCCCAGAAAGTCTACCTCTTGATGCAAGTGCACCCCTTCTTTGTGCTGGGATCACAGTGTATAGTCCTCTTAAATTTTATGAACTTGATCGACCTGGGAAGCACGTTGGAGTGGTAGGGCTTGGAGGACTTGGTCATGCTGCAGTTAAATTTGCCAAGGCTATGGGAGCTATTGTCACTGTCATTAGCACCTCGCCTGGGAAGAAGACAGAAGCCATTGAACATCTTGGTGCTGACTCGTTTCTACTTAGCACTGATGTAAACCAAATTCAGGTTAGTTTTTAGTACGCATTATTGGTTACTAAGAGGAGATTTAACCACAATTCTAGGAATTACTATTAGTTAAAAATTGATGTTCGAACTAGTCTAAACATGAGATGTTACATGCTATGTGTACTTTATGCGATGTTATTGTGAATGATGGTCTTTGTTGTGTTAGGCTGCATTGGGTACTTTAGATGGTATAATTGACACAGTCTCGGCAGCTCACCCAGTTCTGCCTCTGCTTGGCCTGTTAAAATATCACGGCAAGATGATATTGGTGGGTGCACCTGACAAGCCTCTAGAGTTACCAGTCTTTCCTTTACTCATTGGTAAGTTGAAATGCACAAACACTCTTTATCAGAATTTGAGTCAGTTTACATCCGAAATTGAGTTTTTATTAACTTCAGATTAGGCCGAGCCGAACTCGAACTTGATATAACCGAAACTACATTTTCTTTTTCTTTTCTTTTTTCAATATAGGGCGAAAGATGGTGGCAGGTAGTTGCATTGGAGGCATGAAGGAGACTCAGGAAATGTTAGATTTTGCAGCGAAACACAACATCACTGCTGATATAGAGGTGATACCAATGGAGTACGTGAACAAGGCTATGGAACGACTAGTCAATGCAGATGTCAAATATCGATTCGTCATTGATATTGCCAACACCTTGACTTCTGCTTAATCAGTTCTGTTCTTATCTGCTCTCACCTTCTTGTTCGTTGACTTGAAAAGGAGACTTCAATGGAATGGGATGATACTTGTTTGTCTTCTAGTTTTATGTACAATTGGAATAAAGGATTCATTATCTATATCGTCAAGCAATGAACTGGTTGGATTTTTAATCAAACAAGTGGGCTTATATGTTATATGGGTATAATTATGTACCTTATTAGCTTTTATAATTATGTATAAAGGTTATCATACATGCTTCTATGGATTTGCTTAAAAATTCATGCTTTATTTATTTTTTACGGTATTAAAAAAAAAGGAAACTACCGAAATAGACGGTAAGCTGTATTGGAAAGGTAGTTTTCAAAAGCCTCTAATCTTTATTGATGGTTGTTTTAAGAACGTTGATCTACTTTAGCCATGACTTTTTTTTTTATAATAAAGCCTTGACCTTTGGATAAAGAGAATTATTTGGTTTACCATCAGATAAAGAACAAAAATAATCCTAAAATTTTAGCATCTTGGAAAGTTTTACGAATTAATATTACGAGGAATGAGTTTTAGGGTCCAAAATTTATAATTTTTTGTTTGATTTGTAAAATTTTGACCCAATTTTCGATTTGAGTTGACAAGATTATTAGTGTCATAGCATCAAGAAATTGGAGCTATGACGCTTTCTTAGAGCTTATGCAAAATTTGGGTATTTTAATTTCAAAATTTGGTAATTTAAAGAAATATATAACATTTGAAATTAAATTAATTGAAGCAACATGCTGCCAAAGGAACCTCTCTTGTGAAAATTAATTTAACTTAGAATGTTAAAAAGTTTTGGTGTATGATATTCATGTGAATATTGACTGACCCAAAGGAAAGTTTTGGCCCGAATTGCATATACATTTGTGGTGGTACATGTGTGGCAATTATTCGGTATAACATGTGAACATTAAATCGATGTAAAGAAAGGTTTATTGTTTGACATGCTTTATTGCTAGTATTTGATCATTACATTAAGGTACCACTTACAAGTTAGTTTTTTTGTTCAAAGACTAAACATTAATGTTGTGCTAGGTACCTTGTGATGGGGCCCTACCATTATCCGTATATAATTAATTTGGCTTATTATAGTGTTATATATGTAAGTAATTAGATTTTGTTTGTTTTGTTCTCCGTTTAGTTATTGGTTCTGCTGCAAATATCTCTACTTGTGTTAATTCAATTCATATGCTTAATGACCCAATTTTAAGTCATGGAAGGAGAATGTTTTGATTGTTCTCAGAGTCATGGATTTATATTTTGCTTTACGAGTTGATCAACCTGATCCACTTAATAGTGAGAGTACCTCTGATCAAAAGAGGGAGATGGAAAAGTGAGAAAGTTCGAATCATATGATCTTGACGATCATGAAAAGTGTCATTCCAAAAACTCTTTGAGGCACTATGTCTGATTAGATTACTATGGCTAAAGGTTTCCTTGAGGATCTTGAGAAAAGATTTGTCAAAAAATGAAAAGGCTAAAACAATTACACTTTTGGCAAAGCTGATCTCAATGAGGTATGTAGGAAAAGGAAACATAAGAGAGTACATTATGGAAATGTCTCACATTGCTTCAAAATTGAAAGCACTTAAGTTGGAATTATCCGAAAACTTGCTAGGGCATCTAATTTTGATATCCCTTCTGGCATAGTACAGTTAATTCAAGGTGAGCTATGACTATCAAAAGGAGACATGGTTTCTTAAGGAGCTCATCTCACATTGTGTCCAAGAAGAGGAAAGGTTGAAGCATGATAAAATAGAAAGTGCTCACTTAGCCACAACATCTAAGGACAAAAGGAACAAAAGAAAGGAAATTAAGGAAGCTGTAGTTCCGACAACACAAATGAAACAACAAAAGGAAGAAAACCCAAATGGATGTTACTTCTGTAGAGCTGAAGATCATGTAAAGAAGCAGTGTACCAATTATCATGCATGGCGTGCAATGAAAGGTATGTTTCTTATTTTGGATTGTTTTGAGCTTAATTTGATTTTAGTACCTAAACACATATGGTGGTTAGATTCTGGTGCAACAACTCACATCAGTGTGTCTATGCAAAGTTACCTGAGTTGCCAAACATCAAGTGATGGTGAAAGATACATCTTTGCAGTGACGACAAGTCGGTAGAAGTCGAAATAATAGGGACTTTTAGATTATTGTTAAGAATTAGATTTTATTTGGATTTAGTTGATACTTTCGTGTACTATCTTTTAAACGGAACTTGATTTCTATTTCTGCTTTGGACAAATTTGGTTATTGTTGTTCATTTGGAAATGAAATATTTAGTTTCTTTCAAAATTCAAATTAAATAGATCATTTAATCAACGACTTTCCTCTATTCAATGCTTTTAAACACATCTTAAAATCTCATGTAAGGCCAACACCTATAGGCAGAATAACCAAACATGAGACCAGATACAACCCCTAGCGTGTAATCAAAACAATTCAAAATACTGACTCGAAAGGCCATTGTGATGACTACACTCTTATTAGCACTCAAAAAGTTCACAAACACAAGGGATACATCTTCATATTATCCTCACATTCTTTATGGGCATATGGTACGTGACAATGTAACCTCAAAAAAAGCAAAAAACTAAATGTGCAGTCTCATGCTGAAGACAGTCTCAGAAAACTTCATTTAAGACTTTCGTAAAAGAGAAATCTCAGTAGAGTGACTATCGTGCTTCACCGGATACTGAACCGACCCCCCGAGACACGAAAACCTCATGCATCTCCCTTATGGCAAGTTTGTTGTACGAAAATTCACTCAAAAATGGCTTCAGAATGTCTCAATTCCTTTTTGATCGACTATCATGCAATCCCAAACACTGAACATGAGATCCGAGACATAAGAACTTGAAGTATCTCCCTCAAGTGATGTTCGAAGCGTGAAAATTCATTCGAAATGAATGAATTTTACCATATGTTTCCATTACCCTAGATGGTACAAGAGTGTCCCTGATGGACCAAGCTTGGGAAGAGGCAATCATTGTATATCTCAAAGGCCTAGGTAGGTATGAGCATCTCACGGATCCAACTCTTTTTTTTTTTTTTTGAAAGGTCACGGATCCAACTCTTGATATTAGGTGACCAGGTATAAGAAATGTGAACAACATGACAACTAAATAGTGACAAGCCTCTGGCACGACATCATATGTCCAACATAAGTAGCATTCGTGGTTTCACCATTAGGTAAAGTAACTAGCCAAGGAGGCAAACTAGCTAAGTCCACAAGACACGATTTCGTGTCAGTTCTATGGAAAGAGGCCCTTGTATCAGGAAGCCAATCAACGGAGGTCTGCATACTTGTTAATTTCTTAGGGCCTTGAGCTTGCTTACTCTGATTTACCATGGTAAGGAAAGTGCTCCACTATTTTTGGGTAAGTATGGGCACCGACAATTGGTGTACTACGGCCTCGCCACTATTGCTTGTAGCTGTAGTCGAAAAATTCGTGAGCTAGACTGCGTTTGCCACAGTTGCCTATGAGCCTATACCACCACGTCCTCGACCCTGAGAACCACTTCATGCACCTCGACTCTTAGGATCTATTTGATTTGAGGGTTAATAATGGGATGGAATGGAACGTAACATGCTTCCATCGTTTGTTTGAAGGTTTCATAATGGAATGGA
>JAOSBM010000204.1:26462254-26473228 GCA_027568955.1 Erythroxylum tenue
CTTAAGAAAAATATGGAAAATTGATAGGTTTATGATTGATTTTATGAAGATGAAGAGGTTTAAGAAAATTGATTAGAATTTAATGATTTTATGAAAAACAAATTGGTTTGTGAATGAGTATAGAATGGTGATGTGTTTGTGCTAGAGTGATCTAGAAAAAAAAAATTGAAATGAATTTGGTGTAAAAATGAAAGTGAGGAAATGTGCTGGAATGTTATGAACTGGAGAATTTTCATTAAACATGTTTCGATATTTTGCTTATATGTTGATATGCAGATTTCTAAATGAGTTGATTCTTAATTCAAATTAAACTTGATACATATTTCTACAACTTTCTTGAAGAAGTCAAATTTTAATTCCGTCTTTAAGATTTTCAAAAGTGGCATGAAATTGAGTCTTAGCTTAGGTTGTAACACTACAAGGGACAGAAATCATGTCCTATTTTTATTGAATAAACTGCATTGATGTAGGCCGAATTAGGCTAGGGTGTCTTCACCAAAGTTTTAGCTTATTCTCTTATCTTTGAATTGGTATAAATTTTATAATTTTTGGATATTGGTATTGAAAGATAGGAGTTGTAAAATTCTAGGGTATGATCATGTACTAGCCAAAAGTTCAAATATACACAGTCTGTGGTATTGTGAGAATAACTCCTAGAATACTGAATTAAATTAGATAATCATGGAGTCATTAGAAACTTAAGACATAGAGGAACAATTTTTTAGAAGAGAGTGTTACAGAAATACATCATTTTCTTAATCTTATGGATTATGCAAAGTGACCCGAATGAGGTACTTCCAACAAAAGCTGGAATAGTAATTGAATGTAAGAATTTTGAAATTTTTGAAGAACAATTGATGTTTACATCAGTTTAGTAAGGAAATATACCCGAGAATTTGTCATGAACATGCATCATACATATTCAGTATACTTAAATGAATTCTTAATCATGCACAATAGTAATTTGTATATGTGTTAATTGTTATAGAGGAACGCATAGAGCGACCACTTCCAGATATTGCTGGGACTTCGAGGCAATAAGCAATAAGGGAGCTTTGGTGAGTAATCTTAGACGATTACACATTACTTAGTTCTTCTTGTTGAATTTGGTTTATGCTGATTTTGTTCTGAATTCCGAACAGTGATTGTCTGAGGCATTTGATGCATGTTTATATCATTGGAAGTGCTACTTGCATATGAATATGATTGACTACTTGCTTTGCCCATGAAATATCTTAAATGACTTTGTTTTGGTTTTAAAACTGTTGAGTCCTAATTGTGGATAAATAGGCATGTCTAGAAGGGTCTGTAGCTGCTCCTGTGATACTTCGGTGTCGAGACTTCGGTCTCTCCTGTGTAAGTCTCGTTACCCGATTATGTAAATGACTTAGCAGTCATCTGATTTTGTGTTCTGATATATGTTTGATTTTGACATAAACAAAATTGTGTTCTGATTCTGAAGGGTTTATACCCTCTTTGGATATCCAGCTTTGTTAACTATAAAATTTGTTCTGAAATGCATTATGTCTGATTTATTGTTTAAACAATTTGTTAATGCATGCTTATGCTATTACATGATTCAGTATGATGAGTTATCACTTTATATATAGATTAGTTATTATTCACTAAGCTATATGCTTAGCATGGTAGATTTGTCATATGTAGGTTCAGAGCGAGGATTATAAAGACTGGGATGAGTCAACCGCATTGGTCAATGAAGTCTGAGTCTTGTTTTGTCAAAAATATATTTTGAGTTTATTTTGGCTGGTATAGGTATATAAAGTGTATGGTTCTGAATTATTGTAAGTTTTTGTAATAACTATTTTCAATCTGGTTTTGGTTTTTGGTACAAATTTTTATTAAGTTCATGTGATATAATGTATGTATGGTTTGAAACAAGTTTGTTTTAAGTCCAATGTATAATATGATGTATGTTTGCTCTGAATTGCTTCCAACGGAAGATTTTGCATGCTATGCTTCCACGAAATGTTTTAGTTTGTTTGTGCTGTCTTGTGTGGCATCCACATATCCTTCCAGGGGGTATTTGGGCGTCACATAAATAATGAAAGGGTCTTAAATTCAATATCAAATATAATGAAATATAGTTAATTTTGGCAATTGTTTCTTTAAAATTGCACTTTCTAACTCTAAAGAATAATCATGCCTACAAAACATTATGAACAATAATCAGATTAACCACTCCTTTTACCACACAGGAGGTTAAGGATGTGATGTTCAGCCTTCATCCTTCAAAAGCATCAAGTCCAGATAGATTCATTACATTCTTTTTTCAAACCACCTGGGAGATAATTGGGCCTCTATTTACAGAGGCTATTCTGGAGTTTTTCTCATCAATCAAATTGCCCAAGGAGGTGAATCACACATACATATGTCTTATTCCTAAGTAGAAACATCCATCTTCCATAACTGAATATAGACTACTGATAAGTTGTTATTTTTATGCTGACTTTGGATATAAATCTCTTCAATGGGTTGAAATTTTTATTTAAAATTAATGAACTTGTTTCTTAATGTTCTCAGATGATTTTCAACACATGGGAGATGAATTTGAATAAAAAAGATGCAAGAAAAGCAAAGACAATTCAAATTCCCAACTAGCCAAAAACTTTTTGACTAAGCGTGAGCAAGTACAAAGGGAAAATTTACCTACAGAATTTGATTTGAAAACATATTCGATACACTTAGGATTTTTATTATTTTGGGAATAAAGTTGTTGTCCTTTATGTAAGGATTTGCTGCATGATTATATGGGAAGTGTGTCTAATAAAGATAACAATAAGATGAAAGAGAAGAATGCTTCTAGACACATCATCTTTCCATGTTTTTCTTCATTTTTGGGTTTCTTTAGAGTTTTCTATTTTTCTAGAAAAATTGCAGAGATGGAGACAATATGTCCAACTACTTTTCTGTTGGGTTTTTACCTCTGTTATGAGTAGCTAAATCTTTCTTTTGGGTTGAAGGGAATCAATGTTATCATCTAGTATGTGTGAAATTTTTTGAATAAAGTTTATTTTATTGATGAATATTAAGTGTCTTTCCTATTGCTTTATATGATTGAATTGATTGATCTCTAAGGTGCACAACTAGGAATTGATTGATTTAATTTATAGCCAAATAAGTAGGATTTGATGTTTAGTTTTGCTAATATAAAGTGGTAATTAGGATTACCATCTTTACGTTAGGGATTGGGAAATTCTAAGAAAGATACTTATCTAGACTAAATACATATTATACGTGTATTGTCTTGCTAACTGGTTCTCTTGGTTCTTAAAGCTATTAATTAATCAAACTTAAGATCGTATCTAAGTTATTGGTTAGTAAGAGTATTTAGAATACTTGTTTTTATTCATCTAATCCTAAGAGAGAAGATCACTCAATGAGTATTTGTTAATGGACTTAATTTTATAGCGATGATCCATATTAGTTTGATAACGTAGGTGACCCAAAACTAAGGTTTGTTCATCAATTTTCCAGATCTGATTATTTTCGGTTATTTCTAATTTTTGTCGTTTTTAATTTCTTAAAATCATGTTAATTCAACCCCCCAATTTGTTTTAGTTTTTAACTTGTGAAACATTTACTAATATATTCCTCGTGGGAACGATCTCAACTTTTCACTAACTACATATTTCATTATTAAAATTGGTATTAATTTGGTTGTAGGCGACAACATTATCAAATTTTGGTGTCATTGTCGGGAAATTCTCGACAGTATATGTATGTTACACGAGTAGACATGACAACTCAATTGCTATTCAATTCAGAGATAGAAAAGATAACCAATAAGTTACAGAAACAAACAAAACAGAGACAACAATTGCAAAAGAAGGAAAAGATGGCTACAAATTGCACCCTTCGTGAACTACCTGCCCCTACGGATTGTCAATAACCCCATTGCATCAATTTTTCAAATTCGGGGGATAACAATACCTTTGAACTAAAATCAAGGATGATTTATTTATTACCTATTTTTTGAGGTCTAACAAGAGAGGATCTTTACAAGCATTTGAAGGAATTTGATGTGGTTTGTATGGGTATAAAGCCTACGAATGTGACTGAGGAGCAAATCAAACTAAGAGCCTTTCCATTTTCTCTCAGAGATGATGCTCAAGATTGGTTGTATTATTCTGCTGGTGAAAATGTGCAAACATGGGTTGAAATGAAGAGACTTTTCTTTGAAAAATATTTTCCAGCATCAAGAGCTGCCAATATTAGAAAAGAAATTTATGGCATTCAACAACACATGGGGTAGAAACTATATGAAAATTGGGAAAGATTCAAGAAGCTTTGTGCTACCTGCCCCTATAACCAAATAAACGATCAACTATTGATTCAATACTTCTATGAAGGTCTTTTGCCTACAGACAGGATTATGATCGATGCTGTAAGCAGTGGAGCTTTGATTGACAAAACATCGAGATTTGATAGCGAATATGGCTTCCAATATATAACAATTCGGGATATGTTCTGGCCATAGTTCAAAACAAGTAAATAGGTGAATGTGACAACGTTGGAGAAGAGATTAGATGATCTTACATCTTTGGTGCAGCAACTTGCAGTTACAAAGAAAGAAGAAGCAAAGGCATGTGGAATATGTTTGATGTTGGGACACTCCGCTGACACATGTCCAATTTTGTAGGAAGAAAGTGTAGAACAGGTCAACGCTATGGGGGGATTTGCTGGACAAAATCAAAGGAAATATAACCCATTCTACAACACCTATAATCCGGGTTGGCGTGACCATCCAAATTTACGTTATGGGAACTCTCAAGGACAACAAGCTACTGCAAATTTCAAGCAATATAGGCAACCTTATGTTCCTAGACAACATCAACAAATGGCACCCAATTCTGAAGGTAAGTCTTCTTTTGAAGATATATTTAAATCTTTGGCCACGAACACCATGACATTTCAACAAGATACTCAAGTTAGTATTCAAAATCTTGAAAATCAATTGAGCAAAATGGTAACAACCATCAATCGATTAGAGGCACAAAGTTTTGAAAAATTTCCTGCTTAAACATAAATTAATCCTAAGCAAACTGCCAAAGTTGTCATGTTGCAGAGTGGTAAGGAATTGAAGGAACCTTCTCCAAAAATCTCCAAGAGAGAAATCAAAGAAGCAAGAAAGAAGTTATCGAACCAGCCAGAAAAGACACATTCAGATCTGCAAAAATTTGTTGTACAGTCCCCTTTTCCTACTCGATTCACCAAAGCAAAGAAAGAGGAACAAGAGACAGAGATATGAGAGACTTTAAGAAAAGTCCAGGTAAATATTCCTTAGCTTGATGCCACTAAACAAACTCCTTGTTATGCTAAATTTCTTAAGGAACTTTGCACTTCAAAATGAAAATTGAAATTTGATGAGAAAGTACAATTGGGAGAGAATGTTTCCATCATATTATAGAAGAAAAAGCTACCACTTAAATGTCAAGACCCAGGTATGTTCACTATTCCCTATAAAATTTGTTATTTGAGAATTGAAAAAGCTATGTTAGATTTGGGTGCATCAATAAATGTCATGCCTTATGATGTTTACAAGTCCCTAAATGTGGGGCCTCTCAAAGAAACTAATGTAGTGATTCAATTAGTGGATCGTTCAAATGCTTATCCCAAGGGCGTGTTAGAGGATATCTTAGTTCAAGTGGGTGAAATGCTTTTCCCAGCAAATTTTTATATTTTGCAGATGGGGAACGAGGATGTATCTTCTTCAACTCCAGTTTTATTTAAAAGGCCATTCTTGAAAACCACTAGAACAAAAATTGATGTTCATGATGGATCATTGACTATAGAATTTGATGGTGAATTGATTAAATTTAATATATACAATGCCATGAAATTTTTGGATAATGAACAACCTGTTGTTTGTGTGGATTTTATTGACACTTAGGTGCAAGAAAATTCATCATTAAATGGAAGAGATGAACTTGAGACAATTTTAGAGATGGGAGATACATTGCAGTGACAATCAATTGCAGAAATGATGGTGCCCAATAACGAACTCGAAGTTCTGTTTTGCCATTTGGAGAAAACCAAGCAATTAATGAAGCAATTGCCTTATGTAGAGTTATCTCGAAACAGCTCCAAGCTATTGCCTTCATTGATTTAACCACCTACGTTGAATTGAAGAGTTTGCCTAACCATCTAAAATACATATTTTTGGGTGAGCAAGATACATTACCTATTATTTTCTTAAATAAACTCACTTTTTTGTAGGAAAATCAATTGATTCGGGTATTAAGACAACACAAAAAAGCCTTCGGATGGACAGTGGCTAATTTAAAAGGCATTAGCCCCACCATTTGTATGCACCAAGTCTTGATAGAAGACGAAGACAAGGAGGTAAGGCAACCTCATTGTCGTTTGAATCCAACCATGATGGAAGTGGTGAAAAAGGAAATCTTGAAACTTCTTGATGCTGGAATTATTTATCCCATTTTAGATAGCAATTGGGTAAGTCTGATCCAGGTAGTTCCAAAGAAAACAGGGGTAACTGTAATAGAAAATAATGATGGTGAGTTGATATCCACTCATATTCAAAATGGGTGGAGAGTTTGCATAGATTATAGGAAGTTAAATTTGGTTACCAGAAAAGATTATTTTTCGCTTCCGTTTATTAATCAAATGCTTGAAGACTTACAGGTAAATCTCATTATTACTGTTTAGACGGTTATTCAAGTTATCACCAGATTTTGGTTGCACCAAAGGACCAAGAGAAAACAACCTTCACATGTCCATTCGACACCTTTGCCTACTTAAGAATGGCATTTGGGTTATGTAATGCACCAACAACATTTCAAAAGTGTATCGTAAGTATTTTCTCTAATCTTGTGAAAAATTGTATGGAAGTTTTCATGGATGATTTTACGGTTTATGGAGAATCTTTTGAAACATGCATTATCAACTTTAAGAAAGTGCTTAAATGTTTCATTAACACTAATTTGGTTTTAAATTATGAATAATTTCATTTTATGGTTGATCAAGGCATAATTTTGAGTCATACAATCTCTTCTAAGGGAATTGAGGTCGATAAGGCTAAGATAGTTGTTATCAGATCTTTACCTTACCCTGCGACTGTGTGGGAAGTTCGTTGTTTTCTTGGTCATACAGGATTCTATTGGCGATTTATCAAAGATTTTTCAAAGATTACGCAACCCATGTGTAGACTACTCCAAAAAGACATAAAATTTTATTTCGATGTGCAAGATTGTATTTGATGAACTAAAGGAATGACTCACTACAGCCCCAATCATTCAGCTACCAAAAATGGGACATTCCCTTCGAATTAATGTACGATGCCTCAAATTATATAGTTAAGAGTAGTTTTGGGCCAAAAAGTGGACAAAGTACCTCATGTCATTTACTATGCTTCCATGACACTTAATGATGCTCAAAAGAATTATTCCATGACGAAGAAAGAATTTTTGGCTATAGTTTTTGGGCTGGAAAAATTTTGGTCTTACCTATGGGGCACACGGGTGATCATTTATTCAGACCATGCAACTCTGAAATATTTGGTGACTAAGAAAGAAGCAAACCAAGGTTGACTCGATGGATCTTACTCCTACAAGAATTTGAGTTAGAAATACGTGACAAGAAAGGAGCTAAAAATTTAGTGGCTGATCATCTCAGCCGGATCACTCCAACCAATGCATTTGATGTTTTCCAAGATGAATTTCCAGATGAAAGTCTCTTTGTAATTCAACAGGTAATTCCATGGTATACTGACATTGTAAATTTCTTGGTGACTAAGTTCTTACCTAGTGATTTATATAGAGCTGAAAAGGATAAAATTAAATGAGACACTAAATATTACATATGGGATGAACCTCATCTTTGAAAATTTTGTGCTGACGAAATTATTAGAAGGTGTGTTGCAGATGATGAAATTCCTTCCATATTAAAATGTTTCTATTCATCTGTGTATGGGGGACACTTTGGTCCCAAAAGAACAGCTCGAAAAATTCTTAAATGTGGTTTATTTTGGCCCAAATTATTTCATGATACTTACAAGTTTTGTAAGTATTATGATCGTTGCCAAAGAACAAGTAGTCTGGGACGAAGAGATCAAATGCCCCTTATAAATATCCTGATATGTAAAATTTTTGATATATGGGGAATTGACTTTATGGGTCCTTTTCCTTCATTTTTTGGTAAGACTTATATCATTCTAGTCGTGGATTATGTGTCAAAGTGGATAGAAGCGAAAGCTACTCATACAAATGATGCTAAGGCTGTAGTCAATTTTGTCAAATCTAACATTTTTGTTAGGTATGGAATATCTCGAGCTATGATTAGCGACAGAGGAACTCATTTCTGCAATAAAATTGTTGGAACATTGAAGAAGAAACACGGTGTCTCACATCGTATTTCAACTGCATACCATTTAGAGACGAGTGAGCAAGCTGAAGTCTCCAATTGGGAAATTAAATCAATTTTGAAAAAAGTGGTAAATTCGAATAGAAAAGATTGGAGATTACGTTTGGATGATGCCTTGTGGGCATATCGGACTACTTACAAAACTCTAATAGGCATGTCACCATACAAGTTATTTTTGGTAAACTTTGACATTTTCCTATGGAAATAGAACATAAAGCCTTCTGGGCTATAAAGCGATTAAATATGGATTTGGTAGAGGCTAGTAACAACAGAAAGTTGCAATTGCAAGAGTTAAAAGAGATTCGTAATGAGGCTTATGAAAATGCGAAAATTTATAAGAAAAAAAAACTAAAGCTTTTTATGATAAAATGATTTTTAGGAAGCAATTTTCAATAAGACAAAAAGTTCTTCTTTATCATTTAAAACTTAAGTTATTTTAGGAAAATTACGATCTCATTGGCTCGGACCATTTATTATTTACTAATGTATTTTCTCATCGTGAGGTAGAAATTCAAAGTTTAGACACTTCCAAGGTGTTTAAAGTCAATGGATACCGTCTAAAACCATACTATGAAAACTCTCCAGTCGAGAATATGGAAGAGATAGAGCTAGTAGCCCCAACTATCTCTGATCAATTAACTTGGTGGACACGTCTAGCTAACGACTTAAAAGAAGTGCATTTAGGGACAACCCAAAAATTTCATGCTCAATTTTATTTCTATTTTTCAGTATTTCTCTTTTTTTATTTCCCTTTCCCGCTGCCCTTAGATATGGAATGTTTGTGTAGGATGGGAATCGTAGACATGAGTCATGGCAGGATATCCTTCACTAATCTGGGTCCAGCTGTCCCTTCCAACCCACGTCCAACCACAAGGAGTCAGGTTGTCACAGATACACCAAGCAGTAGCTAACCTCCCCAAGCTAATTTGGATGCTCGTTTAACTCGATTTGAATGCCAGATGCACCGAATGGAGCACAATTTGATAGCATATTGGACACATCAAGGATTCCACCCTCCATACCCACCAACCCCATGATTTCAACTCTTAACTTACAGAGAAGCTTTCTTTTCTCTCCTCTTTTTTATTTTCGCTTCTTTTATTTTATATCATTACATTGGGGACAATGTATGGTTTATTTGTGGGGGTGGGGTATGTTCCATATAATTTTCAAGTTGATCACTAAGAGTAATAAGCTCTACTTTACAGAAATCAGAAGGATAAAATTCAGCAAGTTGAATCAATTTTTACTTATCAAAAGCATAAAAAGAGTCACTTGGATTCTAGCATACCGCACAAATAAGCAACTTGTATTTACCTCATTGAAGTGATTGTTGAGCTCTTAAAGTTGCATATCAATCATAGTGTAAAATAATTCCATTTGATAATGATGCAAATTCGTCATTTTTTGTGCATTTCACCTTGACTTCCTTGATGTACAAAATTTTCATCCATATTTGGAATGGCAATTTTATGGTTCTCACAAAATGAAGATCTTCCTTCAAATAAGGACTATCACCTATCATCCCTCATCATTTGTAGTCGTTGTTTGGAAACTTTAATCAAAGAAATTGAATTGATAATGTCTTGATCGTTCCTTTGCAATGCTTGAGATAATTCATTTGTGATGCCCAAGATTTTTTTTCATCAAATGCAAGCTAAACACAAATTCATAAGATTGGATAGAATCAAGTAAAGCATATGCTTCACCTTTTTGCTCTGAAGTTGTGCCTTCTTCTATAATGATCTCTAGAACATCAACTATGGAGTCAAACATCATGATTAAGCTTGATAATGATCCATAATGTGTGCCCCAACGTGCGTGTCACCTGGTCTTTGAAGAGAAGTTTCTTGATGTAAACCTTTATCACTTAAAAGTTCTCCATTTTTAAGCCCTTCAACATTCTTACTAAATTGCTTCTCACGAAGAAGATTTTTTCTTTTACAAGAACCTCCAACTATATTTGATAAGCTTGAGAATGTGTTAAACAACAAAACAACATGTACATGATTCTTGGCCACCACTACAAGTGCTAATTGCTATTGGTGAGAGAAACAATGAACATAGTGAGCTGAATTATTTTCTTTTAAAATCATAGTCTTCAAAACATTAATTGATCCTTGCATATTGCTAGCTCCATCGTAGCCTTGCCCACGTAGAGATGATATAATTAATCCATGCTTTGAAAACAATTCATTTATTGTAAACTTTAGTGATAAAAAGGTGGTATCACTAACATGAATAATACCAATAAATCACTCAAGCACATATCCTTTTGCATTCATATAATGTAAAACAATAGCCAATTGTTCTTTGATTGAGATATCACAAGGCTCATCAATAAGGATAGAAAATAATCCACTTTGAATGCAACATCCCACTACCATAAGGCAAATACCCAAATACCCGAAGGACATCCAAGTACATACCTTATGATATTGGTATGTTGGGGAAAAAACAAATCCAACTTACACATGGCAATCCAACCTACACATGACATCATCTAACATACTCGAAATTCACTAATTTTAAAAACCATTCAAATCATTCATTCATGAGGCTTACACTGTTTCC
>JAOSBM010000204.1:26639116-26650159 GCA_027568955.1 Erythroxylum tenue
ATAACAAACTTCCTAAAACTTAGCTAAACAGATAAGAAAGTGGCTGTGCAAACGTGCAAGTGTGATTGCAGATATCCCTCGATATGTGAGAGGGATAATCATAGAGAATATGCAGGGAATTGAAGATTTCCAGGAATTTCAGACACTGTTGACTTCTTCACTGCTGACATTTTTCATTGACATGTAATTCTTACGTTTATTCTTCCTTCTAAAGTAAGTTTTCAAGGGAGGTGTCGTAACACATGTAATTTATATTGGCTGAATGTAGTGGAGGCAGGTGCCAGGTATTGTATCCAAGGTTTTAAATTCCAGATGATTATGTTCGATTTACTGTAATTGCAGATGATACAAATGCAATTCTGGAAAATGCAGTCATATTTATGACAAACTGAATCGTAATGACGATATTACGGTTGCAATTATGGTTTAATTAGGAACCGTAATTTAAAACCATGATTGTATCTATGCAATGTGCTGTAGCAAAGAATGATTTGGGTCTTAGGGTCCGTTTGGTTGGGCTTTTATCAGTAGAGCTTTTATCATACACGTTCGTCTGCGTCAACAGTCCCACCAACAGCTGAAGGAGGAACAAACCTTGAGTATCGCATACGTTGTGAGAGAAGATGAGTCGTGTGTGAGTGAATAAAGAAGAAAACCACGTAAATGAAAAGACGTAAAATTTGTTATATATGTATGTGACGCAAATTCATCTACCCGAAGAAGCTGAAATTTGAGGCTTTTCTGAAAAGCTCCAAATTTTAGCTTTTGAAAAAACTGCATTTTGGCTTTTATAAAAACTATTTATACTTCAAAAGTACTTTTGAAATTTTCAGCCAAACACTCATTTTTTCCTTAAAATGGCTTTTGCGGTAAAAAAAAGTGCTTTTGAAAGTTTCAAAAACTGAACCAAACAGGAGCTTAAAAAACTTGAAAATGGTCATATTGTGTTCCCTGAGAGCAAGCATGTACGGCAATGGTGTGTTTTAAGGCATTTGGTAATTTTGTTTCCTTAATCTATCAGAGCTAGGGCTTACGTAAAAAGGCATGTTCTTTACCTAGCACACAAATTATTATTTTTTGAAAGAGAAGCCAACTTCTTTACTTAATCAGTTAATCCAGATGTTTATTCAATCTATGCTTGGACAAATAAATTAAATGAAGTGCATAATTATTGATTTTTTTATGTATTTTAACTTACTTTTTGTTAAATTATTTTAATCAAAATTGTCAATATTTTAAAAAATGGATAAAAAATTAAATCGATAAAATAAGAAAAGTTAAATTGGTAATAAATATAATAAAGATTGGAAAACTTGAAGAATTTAAAATAGTATTAAAAAGAAATTATATTTATTTATAAATGAAATTTAATTTTAATTGAAAATTTTATATAAATTAACAGGAATAATTGAAAATTTAGTTAATTTAAAGTTTTCCGGATCCATTGTTTTGACATTACGGATCCAAATTTTTAATCATTAAAATTTGTTATTAAAAAATGTTTCAGTGTAAACATAATTCGATAAAAACATGTAAAATATTTTGTTTTATTATTTAAATATTATATTTTGTAATTTTTAATTATGAATATACCGTTTATAATAATTGAAACTATCCCAACCTTTGATAAGGAAAAACTTGAGTTGCAAAGGTCACTCACTTCTTCCACAAGGCATTTTCTACAGTGTTTATTCCCATATACTTTGCTTGTTTTATAAAGGGCATCTCTTTCCCTCTTGTCTAACTCGAATTTGTCTTTTGTTCTTTTTTTTGCACGTAATGGCTTCTTCTCTTGAAGTGCAAGCATTATATTGTAGCTTATTCCAACTTTCCATGATCCATTAATAAATACGGTCCGTTGCTTTTACTTTGTTAAGCAGCCTAAAGGAAATGGCCATCGTCTGAGGAATCTTTTAGTCAGTAACTGTAGTACGAGTGGGGTCCTCAAGCATTATCCCATTTAGATCCCACGTTCTTGCTATTTGTCAACACTCAACAGTCTTAACCCTCTCATGGTTCCACCTGTTTGTCGGTGGTCTATATCCAGTAAGAATTCTCGGTTTTTTTTCTCTGTTAATCGTCAGTGGACCAATTCTTTCTAACCCCTTTTGTACGTTTTCCATTTTAATGCTATATTTTTGTGTTTGTTGATTGTCTACTTTTGCTTCTTGGGAAAAGAGAAAAAGAAGATGGTGTCTGGGACTTCTGAATCGTTGAAGGCCGAGCTTCCTGTGGAACAAGGTCATTTGCTCCTGAATGGAGATGTTAAGACTGGTTTGGTTCTCGTAGACGTCGTTAATGGCTTCTGCACTGTTGGAGCCGGAAATTTGGTGAGTCTATTGGACTTTTGTTGTCTGGTTTTTTTTGTCGTTTGTTTTGTAAAATGGTTGTTGTAAAGTTTTGTGCTTTTGTTGGTTATATCGCTGTCAGGCTCCGAAACAGCCCGACAAGCAAATATCCGAAATGGTGGAAGAATCCGTGAGGCTTGCAAGAGCTTTCTGTGATAAGAAATGGCCTGTTTTCGCGTTCCTTGATTCACATCATCCTGATATACCAGAGCATCCATACCCTCCTCACTGTATTATTGGAACTGATGAAGCTAGATTGGTTCCAGGTGATCTCCTAGTCCCTTGTGTTGTTTCTGTTCTTGTTGACTTGTTTGTTTGAACTGTTCTCTTTAGATTTGTATTATGTAAAGGAAAATGAGTGCTCGTCTGGGTTTCTACGGCTCTTATGTGTTGATTTATGTTTATGGTCTCTGCAGCCTTGGAGTGGTTGGAGAATGAACCAAATGCCACGCTTAGGCTCAAGGATTGTATTGATGGTTTTGTTGGCTGTATTGAGAAAGATGGTTCCAATGTTTTTGTGGACTGGGTTAAGAACAATCAGATTAACACTGTAAGCTTTTTTTTCCCTTCCCTTTTCTTTAATTTCTTGTTGAAGAACAATAAGTTATCATCAGCAAACTAAAATCAAAGTGACTATGAACACATACTTGTCTGTTTAGCTACTGGTGACTGGGATATGCACAGATTTATGCGTCCTGGATTTTGTTTCTTCAACACTTTCTGCAAGAAATCGCCGTCTGCTTGCTCCTCTAGAGGATGTCATTGTCTACTCTCGTGGCTGTGCAACCTTTGACCTTCCAGTTCATGTTGCTAAAGCCGTCAAAGGTGCAATAGCACATCCACAGGTAATTGAGACACAACTTATGCTCAATTCTTCTATTCTGCCAGGGGATTGAGATCTGTCAACTTAAATCTAGAATTTAAGGGCCTATAATTTTTTATGGCTGCAATTAGTGCCTCTGAAGCTTCCATTTTCTGTATTCTTGAAGTTGAAATGAATCAGAAGATTGGGATAAAATAAAATTTGTGATTCTTTAATTTTCTGCGTACAAGTTCGCCCTTTTCTTTTCTTGTCTCTATGTGTCTGCACACTTTTTGATAAACAAAAACTCTCAAGTAATTCATACAAGTTCAGCCTATTCCTTCCCGTGTGTGCTGAATTTGTAGTTTTCCTTGATTAAGATTGCAGATTTTGGCTTTGTTTTGGTGAATTAGGAAGTAACCAAGAAATTATTTGTTTCTTTATCTCCAATCCACACAGTGGATTAACATATAAAACGAGGCTCTTCTATTGAATAACTTGAGTTGGAGACCAGTGTGTTTGAGGACTAGAATGTGATCCTAGAGTTTTGTGGACTTTTATGAATTGGTGAGCACTGGATAGCTAATCAAAATAGTGATGTTGCTTAATCAGAAACGGAATACTGACTGTGTTGAATCGTTTCTAGGAGGTTATAAATCAAATGATTAAACTGAGTCAGAGAGGTGCCTTTTGTTTTTTCTCCATCATTAGTCCTGTAAAGGGAGAAATGGGACACAGTTCGAGATTTCCTTAAAAGGGGGTTTCTGTTTACTGTTCGAGACCAATATCTCCTTCTCCTCTTGATCATATTGTCCATTGATGTACCTATCTAATTCATTAGTAATAATTGTGTTTGGTGAACTTTGAACTTGGGGCCATCTTTAGTTGGTTTGCCATCACTTGCTTACATGAATGCACAGTATCCACTTATTGAACTTAATATTTCTTGGATAAGTTATTACCTTTCCAAAGCAAAGGCAATACATGAGATTATGGGTTGTTTACTTCATGGCAGGAGTTGATGCATCACGTAGGCCTTTACATGGCGCAAGGAAGGGGAGCCAAGATTGTATCGGAGGTATCCTTTAGTGCACAGCCATTGCCATGATCTTGTCTTAGCACATACCCTGACTACTGGCAAACCAGGCTTTACGACAGATATAAAGATACTGTAATGTGCATTAGATAGTTTTTGTACACATTGGTTTTCCTGAAGTGGTGAAGCTGAGGAAGTTTCATATCTGAAACTGTTATGGCATAGTAGGCTTGTACATAAAATTTGCTTATTACCCTTTGTTTGTTGTCATCCATTGCAGTAAATAAATGACTAATGAACTCTTCTGTGCTCTCCATACTTGCTATTGGTGCTTGATCTTATCTTGCATTTAGTTTCAATTATCTAGAAACATATTACCAGCCTGTTGAAAAACTGGGGAGCTGAAATCTTCCCTAAAACTATGCATTTGCAAGTTCAGGGATTCAAAGTTCTTCATCCTCTGCATCGTCATTTCCAACCACTTTCTGGTCTTGACAGTCTTGAATTGCAAGCTTGTTCTGTTCTTTTAGCTTGGTGAAGTTAGTAAGCTCTTAGTGCTTCTGTGTTAGCGTTGTTTCAAAGGACCAAACTCCAAAGCGTTCCAAGAATCCCTCCAGGAAATGTTCTCCATGTTTTATGCTTCAATGAACTTTTTTCTACTAAAAACTGTTTGAAGCTATTGTTTAATAATCTAAACTACATGAGTTCTAATTTCCTTTTTTGTGTTGAACTTACTTCATAAATTATCAAAGGTACTTTCGGAGCTAATTAGAGCTAACATAAAGTCTTCAAATCAAGTAGATCTTACTGGGAGGAAGAAACTAACAGGACATGAAAAAAGCTTTGAAGAATCTTAAAGCCGACTTCCTCACTCACAATTCATTGCATGCACAAAACCTTGGAAAGATGAAATAAAAAAAGAAATTGTTTTGTAGTTTAGTTTTACAGTAAAACGAAAACCTTGCATATTTTGTTGGTCTATTAAACGTAAATAAATATTCTAGAAAACCAAAATCAAGTGATGCAAGACAGGTGCATGAACAATAAAATGAAAAAAAAAAAACTTTGCAGATGGCTTGAAGTACTTCTTGCCATTCTCTGGAAAAAGATAATACGTACCCTGTCCAACATCAGAAGAGAACAAGAAGCTGTATATACCTTGTTCCATATCAGGAGAGAAACAAGAAGCTTTAAGTAGAATGTAAGTAACAAAAGTGGAGATAATGAACCAAGAAGGATTAAGTTACATAGGCCCTGATTTGAAACCATTGTATTTCTTTTGCAGCACTGGCTGCATACGGGAGAAGATTGAATGTTTTTGCTTCTTTGGTCCAAAGATAAAAGACTGCAAAGGGACTCGAGACCGACTGTCTGAATGTTGCAGGTGGGTGGGTCGATTGCCCCTTGGTCCTGAAAGCTTAAGTTCTTCATTCACCTTTGTAAGAGTTTTATCAACATCGAGTTGGAGCGCTGTTATATGATCTAACCCTGCCTGCAATTCATCTGCAACCTTGTTATTCTCTTGTTTCATGTTTAAAACCTCACCTTGGAACTTTGCAGCCTGATGGGTTTTAAACTTAAAATCGCCCACTTCGGCACTTTCCTTTAGAGCAGATGTTATCTCTTCTTGAATGTCACATAGGGATGAGAATCTACTGTTCAATTCATTTTTAAGCTGTCCACTTTTCTCTAACCAGACTGTGAGTTCAGCATTTATTTCTCCGAGGTGCTTGTATATTGGCTTTGCATCTGACTTGATAGAGTATCTTCCAGCACTACTTCCCTCTTGCTTCTTTCTCTTATCATCAAGCTTTGATAGCTCGGATTGTAAATCTTTGACTTCAGTGTCAAATTTCTGTATCTGGTGGAATGTTGCACTAAACCTTAACCAGAAATCCAAGTTCTCCTCTAGAACTTCATCGATGCGAGACCTGAATCTTTGTTCAATCTCAGATGGACCTTCTGGCAAGTTCATCAGCATTGCCTCGATAGCATCTTTCTCTTCTGCTATAGGTTCTGTCTCTGTTGAATTCTCAGATTCATAAGGCTCTCCAATACCTGCTTGAAGAAGGCTGAGCTTCTGACGTAAGTACTCAATCTGCTCATCCTTCTTTGCATTAGCAGTCTTTAGTTCTCTTAGCTGCAATGTGCTATCAAAGCGGCTATCTTCATTCTTTTGCTCTGCTTCGACAAGCTTCTTCTTGGCTTCCTTGTAATTGCGAAGTAAATTCGTGTACTCTGTCAGCAAAGCTTTCTCTCTATTTTCAATACCCTTCATGAATAACTCCTTCCAATCTGGTTCATCATCTTTCCTTTTTATTTGTTCTTGAGTATCTTCCATCTCAGTTGATGATTGAACTGGCTTGGTGCTTTCTCCAAGCAAATCAACTTCAGCGGTACAGTTTTCTTTCTGTACAGAATCTGAATGCCTGCCCTGAGTTTCCTTCAAACTTTTTTCATCAGGAAGGTCAACTTCCTGTTCATCAAATTTGCTATCTACAGAAAAGAAAAAAAAGAATTTCACAATCAGATCGCTCGTGCTTATATACCAAGAAAAGATAAAGAATCAGTCTTTATCTAAATTTTTCTTTTCAGTATAACCAGATTTACCCGAAATTTTGAGCTCCTTTTCTGGCTTCACATTCTCCTGTTCCTCCTTGTCACTAAAAGCAATTTCAGCTTCTTGCATTTTGAACGCTTCCTGGGATCCAAAATTAGCTAAAGAACCTTCACTTGTTTTCAGCAATTCCTGTGATACATGCTCGACAGGAAGGTCTAGCCCTTTGGCTTCACTTTGGTGTTCAAGTTGAACTAAAGAGCCTGAAATCTGGGTCTTCGTTTCCGGCTTCACTTTCCCTGGCTCATCGGAGTTGGAATTAGAAGCAAATGCATGTTTTTGTTCTTTGTTATCTTCTTGTGATTCAATTTGAACTAGAGAACCTTCTTCTCCTTTAAACCTTTCTTGTCCTTTGGATTCTTCTTGGGATTCAAGTTGAGGTAAAGAATCTTGTTGTTTGGACCCTTCTTGAGATTCAAATTCAACTAGAGAGCCATTTTCCATTTGCTTTGTAACGTCAAGCTGCTCATCTTGCTTCACATTTTTATTAGGGAGATGATCATGAGTACAGCGTGCCTCGGTTAATTGTGCTTGAAGGCTGTTATTCTGCTCTTGAAGACTCTGATTTAGGTCCTGAAGTCCATTCAACTTTTCCTCCATTTCTCTTATTTTTATGCTCAATTCGTTTTTGCCATTTACTAATGTTGTCTTGTCATTTTCCAGGGTTCTAATCTGTGATTGAAGCTCATCTGTTTCTGTTCTCAATGTCTGTATATGAGCAGTTTGTGATGAAATTGCAGATTCCAAGCTAATCACCTTCTCAACAAGCTCATCAATCTTCTCTGCCATGTCTATCACGGTAAGAGGAGAATTAAGTCCATCAGACTGCTCCTTAATTTTCTCCTCCTGTGTTGCTTGTGTACTAACACTTGTTTCTTGGTCCGAACTTTTCAACTCTTCCGCTACTTCCACAGACTCATCTTTGGCTTGTGGCTTCTCATGGTCAATGTTCTCACCGTTTAAGAACACATCCCTGAGAGACTTCATCTGCTCTTGTGCATTCTTAATTCTTTTGGCTTCTGCAACCGCTTCTTCTGCAGATTTTTCTTGCCTCTCTCGCAACTGAGTCAACGTCTCTTCGCAGGATTTCAAGGCTGCTGATGCCATCAGTGTTCTAGCTTCATCATCTTCAATGACAATGCCTGCACCAAATTCATCTTGCAAGAGACACACCTTCTCTTGCACTTGTCTGATTTCCTCTTCAATTTCCCAGTACTTAGCTATCCCGCTTTCATAAGAACTCTTTACAAACTCTTTCTCCGTTTGCAAAGACAGAATTTCTTTCTGAAGCTTGTCGATCCGTTCAAGTCCTTCAGGTTTGCTCAAACCAGACTTAAACACAGGAAGGGATGGACTTGCTCCTTTCATTGACCTTTTAGGTTGCAATTTCTTTGCAGTTGATGTAATGGCGCCTTTCAAGTCCTTAGGAATCTTTGGGACCTTGGGAATGTTTCCTTTTGACACTTCTGGAGGCTTCTTTGAAGCTTTGGGTGGAGGTTCATCATCTTCTTCTTCCATGGCAAGCTGAACCTGTTCTGGAAAAACATAAGCAATGGTGTTGTTGGCATTTTGTAGCTCCGTCGATATGTGGTCGTAACGTTCAGCTAAGGCTCGATATGCCCGATAAGATTCTTCGACAAAGTTTATCAGCTCTGGCCTCTTCTTATAGTACATTTCAGCTCTCTTTGAAAAGGAGTCTCCATCCTCTTCTATGAGCTTGAGAGTGTAGTGAACTTTCTCTTCCATATCTGCAATTGCCATTCAGAAAGGTTAGCAGCTCTGCAACAGCAGAACACAATCAATTTAGCAAAACACAGGTAAATTTCAGTCTATTCTTCTGGTTATGAAGGTTATGAAGTTGCTGAACTTTGGTATCTTTCTTGTGCTTGTCTTATAGATATCAAATCCATGAACTAGACCTCAGTGAATTGTGAGTCAAACCGAAAGAAAAATAATCTACAGAATTCAGATTTTCTGAACAAAGTTTTAAGATTTATATAAAAGATAAATCTTGATTTCTGGCATTGTAATATGAAAATGGAAACACTCATCAATTTTTCAGTTAAAAATCTAAATCACACCTAATTTTTTTTAAAAGTTAAATAAAAATTTATCTTTATTTATAATATTACGTTTTCAAAACAATATTAATATCATCTTAAATTTATATAAAAGAGAAATCTTAAATTTTAACACGTTTAATTCATGTTAATTTTTAATAATTCAGCCAAAAATTAACTTATCCATCGTCGCAATCGAATAATCAATTTACAACAATAACAACAACCCAGTAAAAATCTTGCTGATATATGAGATTTGAAGAGGTCTAATAATACGCAGCTTTATCTTTAACTAATAGAGAGATTATTTCCAACTGAATAATCAATATACAACATCAACACTCAGTGTGAATTCTGCTGGACAACAGGGTTTGAGAGAAGTCTAATAATACGCAGCCTTACCTCTAATTAATAGAGAGACTATTTCCACATTATCCACGTAAATAATCATTCTAAAAATGAAATTTAGTTTTTTTAACAATGGACAAAGTTGAAATTTGTGTCTTATTATATCGTTATTTTGCACAAAAAATTAAATAAATCTTTATTTTTATCTTTTGTATCATTTTTACATCCTATTCATGAAATAACGACACCGTTTTAAGTGAAAAATAAAAGAAAAGAAAAAAGCTGAAAGAAGTAAAATGCACTTACCGTGAAGATTTTGCTCGAGCCATTTGGATTGCTTTGTCCGGATATGGCTTGCCCACCACCATGAATAAGCATTACTTGCAGCTCTCTGCAACATCTTTTTGTCCTCCTCCTCCTCCTCTCTCTTGTTCTCTCTTACCCTCCTCTTATGTAAGAGACATGCAGCTCTCTTTTTCTTCTCTTCCTCGCTCTACACCACGAACGTGCAGCTTTGTTGACCAAACAAACATGCAACCCTCTCTTTCTCTTTACTTCAATAATGGATTACAAGACATGGAACCCAACTCTTGTCCTTTTTGTTTTAGAAAATTAAACCAAAAAAAAAAAAGACAGAACTCTCTTGATCATTTTATGTCTGTGTGTATGTAATATGTTTTTTGTTCTTTACTTTGTTTATCTTGGAAAACACCAATTATAGGATCATGGATGGGAGCAATTTTCGCCTGGATTTCGCTATTTGGAATTTGGAAAAAACCTCATTTTCTCTACTTTTTGGAATTCTTTTATAGACTAAAAAATTACCAAAAAAAGAGAAATGCAATAGGTTAATAAATTTAATATTGTCATAAGCAATGAAGACTGTAATAACTTCACTAATTTGGCAAAGTTGGGATTTAAAATTTTGGTTTAAAATAAGAGATTTTGTCAATGTTTTAAAAATTAGACAAAAAAAAATAATTAAACCGTCATAAAATAAGTTAAAGATTAGAATAAAATTGAAATTTTTGAAAAATAATTAAAAAATTGTCTTTACTCTTAAAAAATTTAAAGTTTGGTTAAAAAAGACTGTTAAATAAAAATTAATTGGTTTATCTAGTTTATATAGCTAATTAGTTTATAAAAACTAACAAGTTAATTAATAAATTAATCATTTTTTATTAATAAAATTTATTAAACTAAATTAAACTGAAAAATTAAAAATTAAACTAAAAAATTGGTGAATTCATAATTTTACTATCAAATAGGTCAAACAGATTCGATTTTTAAAACATTGGATTTGAGTCTTGAAGAAGATTAAAAGTAGAGGTTAATGATCTAAAATTCTAATTTATCCCTCGAATTATGTATTTATTAGTCCAAAAATTGAAAATATTAAAAATGATAATGTAAGATTGAATTTGAGACGTATACATATGAGACTCAATTCAAAATTTTCTTTTTATAATATGAGGTCGTTTAAATTTGATTTGACCGAGTTTATTAAATTTTAAAGGTGGTATATTAAAAATTAAAATAATATTATCGTATTTAAATGGATATAACTTTTTATTTGAATCAGGTAATTAAAATCTGTATGAACTATTTTTATAAATGTGAATTTAGCCAATTAAATGTCATCTATTAATTTTGAATTAATTAATGTTATCATTAAGAAGTTAATATCAATTAAATTGAGCTAATAATTTAATTTTAAATAATTAACAATGATTAAAAAACTAAAACAGTTCAATTGAATCATCCATAAAAATCTTAAGCTGATTAATTTTTTGATTTGGTTTTTAACTCTTTGGTTTGATTAACTTTAATAA
>JAOSBM010000204.1:26689188-26706951 GCA_027568955.1 Erythroxylum tenue
GTAATGTTTTTGGCATGATGTAAATTTCCGATACTTCTAGATGCTCCATGGATTGTCATAATCATATGTACATAAAAGCATGTATGGATGTGGTATGTTATTGAGAATGATGTTGGTTGATGATATGAGATGATCATAGATTGGTTGATTATAAGTAGTTAATGTACGTGAGAATTGTAGTTTGGGATCCTTACTTCTTACAACCTATTAAGCAGGTATAAGGATTAATCAGATAAACGAATAGGTCATGCCGAATTTTAGTAGAATATAGAAAAGTTGGGCTTATTACGGGTTTTGGTGGAATTAAGCCTGCCCATTCCCTAGTGCCAACACTGCACAAAAGGCGGGTCGTGTCAAACTATTCTTAACCTCCCTCATGTGTTAAACTGTAACCCACTTCTTTGCAAAACTGCAACCCTCTTCCCTCGTCGCCTGCTTCATCCTGAACTGACGCCACATTTTGCTTCTCCATCATGGCTACCTTGGATTGCCCAAGCAACGCCATCCATAGCGTTGACTATGGTACCATGTACGATGGGAGATTAATGCCCATCGTTTTCTCCAGTGGCGACGCCATCTATGGCATCGCCATTCGATGGGCAATTAACGCCCATCATTGGCGTTGCCATACCTCCAACACCAGAACAATATAGAACAATAATGCAAGTAGTAAATGGATTTCAAAAACCTAACAGAAGTACTATAACACAAGGTAGAATGAAAATCGCAAGCATATGAAAAACATACAGAGAAAATCACACAGTCTTGTCTTTAATTAATTTAATTTTAAGAAAATCAAATATCTCATATTTGATCCCAAAGTTTCTCAAACTTTATAATTAAGTCCAACTTAATTAAATTGATTTTTCTTTCACAAATTTCTCTTTGATGTGTGACCTATTAGGTTCCTAATAAATTGACAATGATTATAAATTATAATTCTAATTCACAATTATAATTGGATAAAATAAAACTTCTTTTAATTTATCTTTAATTCTCTAATTAAATAATTCACAATCATAAATTAATATTGATGTCTAGCAGCATGTCATGATTACCCACATATCAAGAATGACAAAGTGATTGACTTAACATGTCCATGCATAGCTATAATGCATAATTTAATCATTTCATCATTCAATATTCTAATTGGACAGAGTATGGATATAGTGTCTACTCTTATCATCCAATCATGTTCGTTCTTGCTAATTAGTAATTGATTTATAATTGAAATTTGAAAACTCCTTTTCAGATATCAATTCACTCTGGCTAGAAAATTCTATAAATCATTACTAATCAAGAATAGTAGAATATTCTCTCTAATTACTTTAAAGTGACAAATCCTATATTGACTTACTCAACTATCTACATATGGTTCATATTGTATCTAATAACTACCGACTGAATTATCCTAGGACGATTCATAAGTAGTATCAAAACATATATTTCTCACACTAGATACCTTGGTAATCTCAAGTCTTAGGATCAATTATACAACTATCATTATGAGATAATCCATAGGCATATAAGTAATATTCAATCCGGAATTCTCATAACTGGGTCAGTTCAGTGACTTATTCTCTAATAATCACCTACACATTAGTTTAAGTATCTCTATACTTTAAGTTATGAGATCAATTACTTTCTTCATAAGAAAGAAACATATTGTGTGCTAGTTTTATCATTTCTACAATATCCAGTCTTGATGAAACTACAACTACGAACATTTAGGAATAACACATAAGTGTAAATTGAATCTTATAATTATGATCTCATCATAATTTCAATTGCACAGTAATTATTCCAAAGATTTTATCTTTAGTATTAAAACATAAAATATTAATTAAATTAATACATAAAGATAACTCAAGCCTTTTCATTAATTCAAAATAATGTCGTATATTAATTTGCATCCAACCGATTGGCTACAAGGGCATAAACTAACAAACTCAAGGTCCTTTTTGTAGTGCTTCATTATGATTTACAATAGCCCCGACAAGTAAAAGGAAAAGATTACAGAAGCTCAACTTTTGGTACTTAATTAATTTCCATTTCATGTAGTAGCTGACTTAATTATTATCTAATTATTTTTACCATGTATGAGCTTAGCTTATTTTTCCTTCTTAAAATCTCGCTTTTTCACAAAGTGGGAAGAACCAAAAAAATAATTGTTTATGCAAATGGAACCAGGATTGCAAACGAGGGTGTGAGGGTGAGTCTGAGAGGAAATTAGGGATTTAGGTTTGAGAGAATGACAACCTATGTAATTATCTCAAAAAGGAAACGACATCATTTCAGTTCTATAATGAAACGATTTCATTTCAATAATCAAACTTTAGACTTGCTAATTTCGCTAACGTGTCTGATTAATGAGGGTAATTGACACATGGCAGTGCCACGTTAGCAAAGATAACGGTAAGACTAACGTCAGGTTAGAATTAAAACAAATTGAAACTTTGAGAAATTTATTGCTATTTTTTAAAGATCGGGCTATAATTGAAAATTTGACGAAAGTTTAGGTTTTTTTAAATAATTAACCCCATAAAGAAAGAATATGTTTTACTGAGTTTAATTAAAATTTAAAATAAATTTTAAATTATAATTATAATTTAAATATATCATATTTAGTTCTTAAAAAATTTTGAACTTCATAATTTAGTCCAACTTAATTTAAATTATTTTTTCATTTCTTCAAATGCTCTACATATGTAATTTAGTAAATTCTTATTATGTTCACAATCAGATATAAAATATAATTTCTAATTAAAATTAAGTAAATAAAATTTTTAGTTTATCTTTAATTCATCAATTAAATACTGTATAATTATAAATAAAAATTGAGACCTAGCAACATATGATGACTGATTAGTTGTTTCTATACCAATATTAATTTTACAGGAAGTGCATAACGTAACTGTAGCTAGCATAGGTAAGTAAGGATCAATCCCACGAAGATAGTGATTACTAGTAATTACCTTTCTCCTATAATCTGACCTATGGAATGATTTTGGATTTTAATAAAGAAAATTAAAACTTAAAAATTAAAATAAAGTAAGAAATAATAATGAATTCAAAAATAATGGAAACTACTTTCAAAAAATTAATATCAAGAATTAGTGTCTAAGTAATGAATCCCCCTTAAACCCTTAAAATATTTAACCTTTTATCATGGAGCTATTTTACTTACTATTGGACTGTGAAAATTCCTATCTTATACTAATAACTCTATCAAGACTACTAACAACTAATCCATAGGTTAATTAATCGAAATTATTCAAGTTAAAGATTCTAGGATCACTTTACCGATTTGTGAATTTCGTTATTAGGTTTGACCCTCATCCAGAGAATTTATGTCGACCTATCTGTAGTTTTGCAATCAAATCCTTTCAATTATGATAGATCTATTCATACAAAGGATTCCTTATTCTTAAGCTATGAAATTAGATTATGTACTAATATTTCGAATCTATTAAAACATATATAAAACACATAATTGAATCATAATAGATCAATCAAAACAATTGTATTAATAAAAAGAATCAAAACATATTATAACACAAACTAGGTTCATCACACCTAGACACTAATAAGACGCTTACTTACACATAATAGAAAACAAAATCAAAGATATACTAGTAGAAAATCAAATAGAAAACAAAGAGTTCAAAATTCTAAATCTTACTCTCTCTTTTATTGAATGTTCTTGCAAGTTTGAGATTTGATGTTGTAATCTATTGGATCATTTAATGATTTCTTCATATTTTCCACTTCTTTGGATCAATATCGTCCCTTCTGAACGTTCTTCACATTTGGAATTGGTTCCAAAAGTTTGCCCTCCTATTTTTCCTCCGCTCATGTCCTGCTATAGTAATTTTTAGGGTTTCTAGGACATACACAATCTGATACATAGGCATGTACTAGACCGTGTATATTTTAAAATCTTGATTTTACATGGGCTATGAGACTTACAAGGGCATATACACGATCGTGTATCTTTAATTTGTTTCAAAACTTCATTTTTTTGTTGTGTTTTCATTATAATTCTTCGCCTTTTGGTCCTTGAAGGCAATTATAACCTATAAATGCACTTGAAGTGAATTAAGTACCAAAACTTTTGACTATCTCAAGGACTATTAAAAATATGACTTATAAAAGTAATTTTATTCTAACTATCATCCCTTTGTATATCACATCAATATTCAATAATGAAATAAAGTATATATAGACAGATTTCAATTAATTTAGGATATCTGTTAATAAATTTAATAACAAAGATTATAATAAGCTTAATAAGTTCATTAAGATCATTAACTCCTTCCCCACACTTAAAGTTGTACATTGTCCTCAATGTACACAGTATAAGCATATATTAAAATGTGAGAAAGAGCTGATACTTTCTTAAGTAAGATGATTTTTCAATATTGTGTCTATCCCTCTAATATGAGACTAACATCCTTGAAAAATATAAAGAAAAATGGATAAAAAAGATAACAAAAAATAAAAATAAAAATAAAAATAACATAAATTTCAAATAAAACTTATCCTAATTCATAGGTTTCCTCCCATACAGCACTTACTTAATGTCGTTAGCTCAACATACATTACACATTTACCCTCATCCTAGGTTTATGATTACTGGCTTGCTTCTACTCATTTTTCTACCTAAAGGTTTTTTAGTCTATAAGTAAGCCACATGTTCAAAGATAATAGCATGAGCATAATTTATCAAATTAATAAATCCTATAGATTGCATTAATGCTTTTTAAATGACAAACTGTTACTAAAATTGGGGAACATGAAACTTCTTGAATTTTTTGTTAATGTAAGTAGTTTGTCTTGGAGGAAGTAGGAGCCCTCCATATTTAAGGAGGCTACCAATGCTGCATCAATAGTTTCCTTCTTTAGTTCCTCCGCTTATTCTTCATTAACCACCTTTTTCCATTCTTGTTCATCTTCTTCCTAGGCAAAGGTTTCTAACTTGTCTTCTTCTTCATCTTGGATGGAGGTTTCTTCGTTTTCTTCTTCCGGAAGCTCTTTTGTAATGTCGCTTTAATCAGAAGTCAACCCTTGTTTTCTTATTCCTACTGTATTGATAAGCCCAAATAATATTATGTGTTTTGCTCAAGATATTTAAGTGAAGTGGCGACTAGCTTTCAATGAGACCAGGAGTTCCATTATTTTTTTTTTAAAAATAGTCTCTTTCTTTTCTTCTTCTTCTTCTTCTTCTTCTTTTGGGGGCTCTTTTTCACTACTAAGGGTGATTGTCATTTCACATCCTGTAGGATCTATTATAGTAGTATTAGGCAAACTCCTTTATAATTCGTTAGATAGTATCTTCGCTAGCTAATTAACCTGATTAACTATATTATATTTACGAGCCTCTATTTCCTGATGCCTCATCTTTGACTCTTGAATAAAGTTGGTCATCATATCTTCTAGAGTTGGCTTCTTAATGTAAGGTTCTTAGTATTGTAAATATTCAACTGGACAATAATCTTTCCATCTATAAGAGTAAGAGTTGCTTCATTATGAATTGTAACTATTCTCATATGATGCACTGTGAGATTGATTGTACATGCTCGATTGCTCCCATATATAGGTTAGTACTCGAGATTCATGATTTTATTGGCTATTCCCAAAAATGTCACAGCACAATATGGATATCAATTGAACTTCCAAAAATATGTGAGAGTATTGTCTACTCCATCCTTCCATGGTGAGTTGTGGTGATAATGTTAACCTTAATCCTTAAAATAAATCATAAACACATTGTTAATGTACAAAAGTTTAAAAAACAAAATGAATAAGCCAATAATACAACAAGATATAATAAATATAAAATAAAATACAAAAATACAAAAAATAATGGCTAGAGTAATAGCATTCAGGTGTTCCTAATACCACAATCCCTAACAACGATGCCAAAAACTTGATTGGTTGTTTCCATACCAATATTAATTTTACAGCAAGTGTACGATGTAGCTATAGCTAGCATAGGCAAGTATGGGTCGATCTCTTAAAAATAGGGATTACTAGTAATTACCTTCTTCTGTTATCTAGCCTTTAAATTGATTTTGTTTTTTAATAAAGAAAATTAAATGTTAAACAATTAAAATAAAGTAGGAAACAATAATGAATGCATAAACAATGGAAATTACTTAGAAAACAATGTCTAGGTAATGAATCTCCTTAAACCGTTATAATATTTAACCTTTTTATCATGGAACTGTTTTATTGACTATTAGACTGTGAAAATTCCAATCTTATGCTAACAACTCTCTAAAGACTACTAACAACTAATTCATATGTTTATTAACCAAAATTATTAAAGTTAAAATTTCTAGGATTGCTTTATCGATTTGTGAATTCTGCTATTAGGGTTGACCCTAATCCAAAGAATTTTTGTTGACCTATCTCTAGGTTTTAAGTCAACTCCTTTCAATTATGGTAGATCTATTTATACACAGAATTTCTCAATCTCTATGATATGAAATCAGATTGTATACTAATATTTCGAATCTATTAAAACATATATTTCGAATTAATCAAAACAACTGCATTAAATAAAAGAATCAAAATATATTGTAGTACAAACTAGGGTTCATCACACCTAGACACCAATAAAGCATTTAGTTTAGATGGATCTTAAAGATTTTGCATTAATTATAGGGCACTTACTTAAAGTATCATCAAAGACAAATTTTCAGTCTCATCTATGGAATAATTGTTTGACCAATTCTAAGGAAAAGCTTAATTTTCTTAGCTAGATCTCTAGGCTGGGTATTAACAAATTAGACTTTAATAAGTTTATGAAGAAGACATATATAAGACTGCTTTTAAGACTTATGAGGGTCTTTATGAGTTTGTAGTGACACCATTTGGTCTGACAAATACTCCAGTCACATTTTGGAGTTTTATGAATTTCATTTTCAAACCTTGAGATTTGTTCCTGTTTTCTTCGATGATATTTTGGTATGTAGTAATCATTTTATCAGTGTATCGAACATCTGAAGAAGGTGCTGGAAATATTAAAGAAAAATCATTTTTTTAAATCGCAACATTAATTTTATATTAAAATGTCAAAGTGTTCATTTTCAACTGTAAGAATTGAGTACTTGAGGCACTTTATCAATGTACAGGGAGTATCTACAGGTCATTGAAAAATAAAAGCAATTCAAGATTGACCGATACATCAAAAAATTAAGTAGCATTGAGGATTTTTAGGCCTTTTATGGATATTCTTCAAAATTCATTAGAGGTTATGGACCAATTAATCGTTCTCTTACAAAGTTACTAAAAAGGAATGTCCTCCTTGTTAGGTTTGGGCTCCCTTCTTATGTAGAAAAAGACCCAAAATTAAAAGTACATTATGTGTCGCACTTAGTAAAGTAGAGAGGGATCAGATTAGGGTAATAGAGTGGAGTGGTATTCAAGTTAGAATAGTAACCAGTGAGATAAGAGGAGAGGAAAAGTAAAATCTTGATGTCTAGTGATTTATCTGTGTTATTTAATTACTGCCATATATTTGTTTGATTGTTTCTCATTGATTCTTACAAGTTGAGGGCATTTAACTGCATATTGTTATTGAGGTGCTTTTCTCATCAAAGTGGTATCAAAGCCTTGGTTTTAAAGTTGTTTGATTTGCTTGAATAATGGAGATAAATACAAATAGGATGGTCTGTTTAAATGGTGGTAATTATCATTTATAGAAGGGCAAGATAAAGGACTTTTTATTTGTGAAGAATATGCATCTTCCTGTGTTTTCTATTCAAAAGTCGGATTCTAAGTCTAATAAGGATTGGGATTTTGAGCATTAACAGGTGTGTGGTTTTATTCGGTAATATGTAGAAGGCAATGCGTATAATCATATTGCTAATGAAACACATGTAAGAACTTTATGGAGAAGATTGAGTCCTTGTATGCCTCTAAGTCAAGGAACAATAAATTGTATTTTCTAAATTTTCCAATGAATTAAAGATATAAGGAAGGGAATTCTATTTGAGATCTCTTGAATGGATTTCAAGGGCTCCTAGATCAACTGTTAGGAATGGGTATCAAGTTTGATGATGATGTTTTAAGACTATGGCTTTTGAACACCCTACTTGAGTCTTGGGAGACATTTCGAGTTTCAATTACAAATTCAGTCCCTAATGGTGTTGTCTCTTTGCAAATAGTAAAAAATGGTGCTTTTAATGAAGAGATGAGAAGGAAGACATAGGGATTTTTTTTTGTCTCAGTCTGGGATACCTTTCACTAAAAATACGGGGAGAAGTCAGAAAAATGAATCGAAGGGTAGTAGAGAGAAGAGTAAGAGCAAGTCCAAGTCCAAGTCTAGGTACAAGAATTTAAAGTGCCATTATTATCACAAAATGGGGCACATTAATAAGCATTGTTTTTAGTGGAAAAAAGAGGATAATGATCGTGTTACTACTGCTACCAGTGATGATCTTGTTCTTCTTCGTGATTACGACACAATTAATCTTATATTAGATGTGAGCATGTGGGTAGTAAATAGTGTTTCCACTTTACATGTTATACCAAAGAATGAGTTCTTTATATCTTACACATCGGGTAACTTTGGAACATTAAAGATAGGTAATGATTGCATATCTAAGGTAATTGGTATTGATGACATTTGTCTACAAACCAACATAGGAGTGAGGTTATTGCTTAAAAGAGTTAAACGTGCTCAAGATGTCCATTTTAATTTAATCTATGTTTAGGTGCTTGATGATGAAGGTTATGATTGTTGGACCCTATTTTCGGAGCCCAACTATCTGGAGTTATAAAGCGTGAGTGGGTTCCCTTGTAGGTTATTTCACTGAACCCTCATTAGCCAATATCTCACAAGGGTGGTCTGCCCACACCAGTCAATCACCAAAACTACAATTTGACTTCTTCAAATGGATCATAACTCTAAGTCTCTAGTTTGTTTTGAAGCAAGAACCATCTAAATCGGAGCTATATAGATCAAGATATGCTTAAAAAACCAAAGTATGTTCATAGCCCAGTCATGCTCTCAAAACCGACCCCTCACTTTCTTTCCATCATTATTTTTCAAATGAACCCCAAAGGCTATAAATTTTTATTGAGATATAGAAGAATGTATTAGGAATCTATTGGTTCAAGAATTGCTTCATTTGGAGCTCTGATGATGAAGTTATGGCCAAAAGAATCCAACAAGTTTATGTCCTCAATCATATGGAATCTGTCTTAGTGTAATTGCCATAACTGTCGTTAGAGATGTCGGATTGAGGTTGTTATCAAACGGTTTGAAAGAGGACTTATATAACTACAACTTTCATGAAGAACTCGAAACAAGATTAGGCCTCTAAAAGGGAAAAAACGTAAATTTCCAAAAGTAAACAATGTATGTTCGTTAAACGGACGTACATGTCCGCCTAACGGACATACACTAGTCTGGGGGCCATTCCAGACCTGAGAAGGTCCATTTAATAGACTTAAAGTTTGTTAAATGGACATGGGCGATGCTATGGGTCCTTACAGACTCGAGAAGGTCCGTTTAATAAACCTAAAATCCGTCTAACGGACATAGGTGATACAAAACTCCCTCCAAAGCCTCTCCAATGGTTCCTACATCCATTCTAACATCATGTTCACTCATAATCTTCACCAATTCAACTCTTCTAGTACAATATCACTTCATATCAATTCAACCATCAACCTTGTTTCATTATATCTACTAATCTCTACTCATTTTGCTTCATCAAGACTACTAATTCTCATCATTTAGTATAGTTATCCTATACATACATCCTATGTAGCATCACAACTTGTAATGATCATATCTTTCCACTCCGATATCCAAAAATTACAAACTTTATATCGTTAGAAAGCTAAAAAGATCATCTACAACTTCCAAGAAGACAATTTTGACCAGTTCTACCTAGATTATTCCAGATTTTCTCTTGAAGTCAAAACACACATTTTACCCTTATGAAAGACTTGAAAATTGTCCCAAATTCACTTCCTCTCATGCAACATCATTCTTAACCATTCACCTACATTTCATCATTCATAATTCCTATTTTATTTTCCATAACATCTCACTGATGTATAATATATAACAATGTAACAACAATTCATGTTCAAAGTTCATCAACTCAAGTTGATAACTTCTTCAAGTGTACCTAATTCCAACTTAACCTCATCTTTAATTAATTCATATTTCAACTCCACCTCATCCATACACAAATTCACATTTCAACTTACAATCATCCATACACAAATCCATATTTCTTTAACATCATAAAATAAGAGTTTTGCAAAGCTTTAATGGCATTCCAAGCCACATTACATCATTTCACAAAATCCCAAAATACATAAAATACTTGGACTATAATTGCTCAACATACAACTACAAACTTGTTTTACATAAATTAATCCAAAATAAAACAAAACATGCAAATTCGAGTGATGCCTTGGCTCTCTTTCACTCGATCTCTTGCTCATCACCTGAATATGGGAAGGAGAGTGGGGGTGAGCTTAAAAGCTCGTGGGTAACAAGTTTATAACGGATAATAAGCAAAACCATTCAAAATGTTCATTTTCATAGAAAATTCTTATTGAATCATAAAACACAAGTTTCTCAAATTCTCGCCAATCAAACAATTCATAAGCAACATAAATCATGCATTTATCAAACTTGTAAACACATATAAACACATAAGCACATCATAATGATTTGGGTAGGTCCGTAACATAATTTACTAACACATTCTCATATAATGGTCATGTGTAGTCGTGAACAGAACAAACTAACACAATCCCATATAGTGATTTTGTGTAGTTGTAAAGATGAGGGAATCCATGAAGGAGCTCCATGCCACTAAAAGGAGGGCGGGAGAAGCCTTTAGACAAGTTCACTTGACAAACAAAACAGACCATCACAAACCCACATAACATGTAATTCATGACTTGAAAACCGATTGCCTAAATGGCACATTTTTCGAAACTTGTTTTTCATGAACATGTAATTTTTCTAAAACCCTTTCATTCAACAATTTACAATTCATCATCAAAATTTCATACACTAATGTAGCAATTTCTCAAATCAATCACAACAATAAAAGCAACATTTAATTAAAACCTTTTATTTTCTTGATTTGGAAAAAGAAACCTTAATGGCTCATTACTTAATTATAAACATGAAACCCACCTTGAAATTCCTTGCTTAATGGTTGTTAATCTCCTCTTGCCTTTCCTTGATTCCTTTTATCAAAGACAAAACTTCCATTCAATAGGAATTCAAATTGGAGAACCTATAAGACATATTCACTAAAATTGATCATAGAAAACTTAAACCCATGTATTTCCTAAGCTCCATGAACCAAAATCTTTCCAAAAATTCAACAAATCAAAAATGGTCTTACCTTGATTCTTCACCAAATGGAGAGTTTCTTGGCTTGAATGAGAGCTCTAATCCTCCTCTTCCTTTTTCCCTTCTTGAACAACTTCAAAATCACTCTTGAAGGCTTAGAAAAATTGGACCCTAGCTCACTTCTTTCTTTTTCTCCTTCTCTCTCTTTTTCGTGCTTCTTTCCTCTCTCCTTTCTCTCATTCATGTTTTTGGCTTCTTTCAATTGCAAGACACTCTTTTCTTCTTCCTTTTATACCATTAATGATTGAACAATGTCCATTTTACCCTAACTTATATGCCTTGTATCTTTTAAGCTTAAGTGATCTTCCAAAAATGCCCTCATGCAATCTTACCACCTTGACACTATAGTTCAACTAACCCATACAATAAATCCTACTAATCTTGACATAATTAATTAACTCCAAATAATCCATCAAAATCTCATAATTAACTTAAATCATGCTTAATTTAACAAGACCAAAAATTCAGGGCCAATATTGATAACCATTTTGGTTCTGGAAAATGGAAGCTCAATAAAGGCAATTTAGTTGTGGCCAATGGAAAGAAAATATCTAAACTATATTGGACAAAAGCTTCAGTGGCTAGAGACAGTGTGATTGCCTTGGATATGGAGGTATCAAATTTGTGGCATCGAAGGCTTATTTATATTAGTGAAAAAAGGATAGTCTGTTTAGCTAAAAAAGATGTGCTTCTAGGATTGAAAAGTGTAGAATTGGAGAAGTGTTCTCACTGCATAGTTGGTAAGCAAACTAGAGTGTCATTTAAGAAGCATCATCCTTTAAGGAAGTCAGAGTTTCTTGAGTTGGTGCACTCTAAAATTTGTGTCCCATTGAAGGTAAAATCTTTTAGCATTGCTCTCTAATTTGTTACCATTCTTGATGACTGCTCCAGAAAACTTTAGGTCTATACACTAAAGACAAAAGACCAAGTGCTAAAGAAACTCAAACAACTTCATGCCTTGGTTGAGAGGCAATCAGACAAGAAGCTAAAATGCATTTGTACTGATAATGGTGGTAATTATTATGGACCTTTTGATGCCTATTGCAAGCAACATGGTATAAGACATGAAAGACTCCTCCTAAGACTCCTCAGCTTAATGGTTTAGCAGAGAGAATAAACAGGACATTGATTGAGAGGGTTAAGTACACTTACCAAAAATTTATGGGGTAAGTCACTGTACACAACGGTGTATGTTATTAATCTTAGTCCTATGGTTGATTTGAATAGAGAGGTGCCAGATAAAATTTGGTTTGCCAAGGATGTCAATTATAATCACTTGTGGGTCTTTGGTAACAAGGCATTTGTACATGTTCCAAAGGATGAAAGATCCAAGTTGGATGCAAAGACAAGACATTTTTTTTATTGGCTATGGTCAGGATGAATTTGGTTATAGGTAGTATGATCCTGTTGAGAAGAAGCTTGTTAGAAGCGTGATGTGAAGTTCATGGAAGACCAAACTATTGATGAAATTGATAAGGTGGAGAAGACTACATCTGTGAAAGATAATAATCTGTTTGATGTTGATCCAGTGCAGTTACCTAATCACAATCTAGATGGTAATGACGGTAATGTTCAGCATGATGTGCAACATAATTATGTTGATAATGAACAACTTAGAGTTAAGCTTGATGCTACAACAAATGATTTTGAAGAGCAACATGAGTCACAAGATGAGAACTTAAATGTTGCACTCGAACCATCACAAGTTCGACTCAGGAAATTTGATAGGCAAAGACAACCATCTAAAAGTTATCTGGTCGAGAAAATCTGCAAGTGCACAAAGTCGTTCCTAATACCTACAAATCGAGTATTCCAAGGTCGTCTCCCACGAGGACTAAAACACTCACCACCGAATTATTCCTAATTACTTGAATGAAATTGACAATAGACTTAAAAGATGATTAGATTTGGGTAGGCAATAAATTGTGATACTATAATATAATGAACATGGATAATTTGATGGTTTAAACTTAGGGTTTTGGGGTTCACCAACTCAAAAGATTGATTAATAAATTATGAAATTGATTGGATGACAGGTTCTAATAACAGTTGTAACATTTTTCTTATATTCTCTCTCAAGACATAAAAGAATATCTAACCAGTTGATTACTATCTCTCAATATGCAACCCAACCAGTCAAATTCATGAAGAACCAACAACCACAAGTTATCACACTAGCTTAGGATATCTCTATCTCTAAATCTAATGTGTTTATCTTCCTAATACATAAACCATACTTCACCTCTCAGTTCATCATATGATTCCTAAGACTGCATCTATGGTGATCAAGTATAAAGACAACAGTGAAATGCAAGAGAGATAAACATAACCCAAGAACTTTCATTCAACACCAATCAATCCATAAAATACAAATTAATCTGTTAAATAGGCTACATCCCTCACCCTAAATGAGGTTTACTTCCAGAACATGATAACAGAAACCATATACATAAAGATGCTCAATATTCAACAAAGAGCAGAGAGAGAAGGTAGAGAAAACACAAAACAAGGTTGCTTCCAATCCTTGATGCAATCCCCAAACTTCCTCTTTTCCTCTTATTTTGTGCCTCATTAAGTGGTAACCTCGTTTTCAGTGTCCAGTCCCCTCATTAGGTCTTAAAAATGAGTATTTATAGTGTCTTGGGTTCAAAGAAACCTAGTTTTTGCTAAACAGGGGAAGGCAGGTTGTCCTTGGGCCGACAAAGTCCGTTAGGTGCACTTGATGTCTGTTAAGTGGACCTTCTCGGGTCTCTGGAGTGGAATTGTCCAGGCAATGTCCGTTAAACGGACATACACTAGTCATTTACAAAATGCATACTTTTGACCTTCCAGTTGACAAAATCTCTCATTGGAGTCTTCACGAAAGTTTTAGCACTCGGAGTCCTCTTTGAAAGCTTCCTTGAATGACCTTAATCCGACATCCATGGTAAAAGTTATGGCTTTTCCCTCAAAATCTATCCACTTGTGCCTATCAAGCAAGAAAGTTGAAATGTGTGAGAACTAACCAAATAAGGCTTCAAATTCACAAAGAGATAAGTCAAATTAGTTCTAATTCATCCCAAAATCATATAAGAATAATTTGACTTATCAAATTCCCCCACACTTAAACTATTTCTTGTCCCCAAGCAAAACAAAAGAAAACTAACTACTCAATCCTTAACCAAGTTATTGATTCCACTTTTGTAAGTGTACGGTGGCATTTAGCATATGCCACAAGCCTTTAAACTACTATGTGTCCATAATGGAGGAGTTATAGTCTCCTGAGGGTTTACTTAAAACGAATGATACCCACAAACATTTCCCTTCTATCATTTCACACCTAATCACCATCATAGCTCAATCCAATAAGTCGAAAGCGTTATAGGTAAGAATTGAAACATAAATGCAAGGTTACATAATACTTCATAAATTAGATCACTACTAAGCAACAATAAGACTTCATAATCCTTTAATTAATTAAAATCATATGCCATGAATGAAGTCTCTCATAAAGCATTCAGTTTCATACACAAGTGTTTAAGGCTTACTCTCAATCATCTTCTCATGCATGTCTCTTACCATAAGCCTCCATTTTATGTACTTCTCCATTACTCCCATCTATGGCATATCCATGAATCAAAAAGGTCTTTATTCCTTTAGTTGTAATAGGGCCAAGTGGTAAAGTAGGCTATGAAAGAAAGGATAGGAATTCAAATATTCAACAATTAGTAGAGTAGAAATCATGAATCTTACAATCAATTTTTTTGGCGAACTATACTGGAAAATGCCCTACAATCATAATGTTTATGAAACTCCACTAACTATATTATCACAATTTCCATCATTCTTTCACCTTGAAATTTGAAATGAACACGCTTTATTAATTAATATCACATTTTCCTTTTTCTTTTTCTCTCTTTTTTTTGATAGCATGCTTCTTCAATTACCATAAAAACACCCCCACACTTCTTCCTTTGTATACCTATCAACAAAAATATTATATGCACAACATTAATAGCTCTACTAACCATTGAACAAGGGTAAATTTATTTTTCTTGGTTCAAGGTTCTTTGGAATAGGTTTACAAAGAAAAAGGCTCAATTATAATCACTAGGCACAATGGGTTCACTAGGGGATTGATGTATCTATTAGGTTCAAGCTCAATTCTAGTGCCTTTTATCACTTTCATGAACAAACCATAACAAGATTATGTAACCTCGAAGAAATGCAATGCAATTTGTCGAAGTAAACATACATGGAAGAGAAAATTATATCGCTCATAAGAAAAGTAGGATTGAGTGCAATCCTTTAGGCTCAAAATAGCTCACTTGGTGATGTTTACTCATTCAATAGCATGCTCATTAAATCAATTTAACATTATATCATCCTATTTTGGCAAGGTATGTAATCCATTTAATCATAATATGCATCTTGTTTAAGATCAATCTTATCCATAATGCAATTAACTCATTAAATTGGATTATAATGACAATTAGATCATGAAAGATGTATAAGTATGCAAACATGCCTGATGAGAATATGTACAATGAATTCATGCAAAACTACCCAAAACAACTTTTTTTAAAATAGGAAATTGTAAGATGATTTAATGCTAAACAACGTATGTACTACCATCAATTTATCCTCTCCCACACTTAAAATCCACATCGTCCTCAATGTTAGGAAAGATAAAGAAAAAACAATGCAATTAACAAAAGGCATAGTAAGGGTAGAGAAACCCCTTGAAACAGTCGATTGCCTAAAATTTGTACCTTGTGTTCAAATCTCCCATTAAAGTATACCTATTATGGAGATATAACAATCATATTGCAGTTATTCTTACAATTGCCAACATAAAATCAAAACAAGGGTGAGATTAAAAGTAATTTGTGCAACTACATGCATGAGAGTTTAGTGCAATCCTAAACTTAAATCTAAGGCCCTATGATATCATGGTTCCTGAGGAGGTTGTTGTTGCTCCATAAAAGCCCTTAACATCTCTTTCATTTTGGCTTGTGAAGAGGCAAGATTTCCCACTTCCGCTCGAAGATTTCTGATGTCTGCCTGCATCTGAGCCAGAATTGGAGTATCCCCTAAAGCTGGATGGGCTCTTAGTTGCTGTACAACAGGCGTTTCTGGATTTTCCGTCTCCCAATGCGGATTAATCCACCAATTAAGACCATTTTCTAGGTATTCAAACTCTCTCATCTTGTCAGCATTGATGACACCCACCTCAGCTGTATAAGCCACTATTTCATCTCTTTTGATCACCTTAAGATGCCTGAATAGCTGGCTTAATAATACTGGAAATACAAATCGCTTTGTCTCTACTTTGTGGTGAACTACTTACCACATGGAGGTCATCATCATCTTGGCAGTAGCAATGCCTTGAAATTGGTCATCATAAAAGAACACTTTATCCAAGATGTATAGGTTTTCATTTCGGACATATCCAGAATCACTGGGCTTGGGCAGTACATTATGCACTAGTAAGAAAGTTACCAACCTCGGGGCGATATCAAGGTATTTGCAATGCATAAAGAACCACTAATTTGTAGTTCAGAAAGTGGCTCTCATCACGAGCCGAACCATAGCATCGTGCTTATCCTATTGATCATCACTTGTACACTTGGCACGCTTGTCAAATGATGGGACATTGCCTCCCATTGTCAGCTCTAAATGACTACAAATCAACTCCTCTATTATAACCACCGCTTCCCCCATTGACTCTTGAGGTGAGCACGGGTGGTTGTTTTCCAGCTTCTGCACTGAGATTGGCATAGAATTGCTTGACTGCCTCTGAGTAATATGCACCCTTGAGGGAAAACAAATTTCCCCAATGAAACTTGTCTAAATTGGCCTTCACATGGCATACTTCATCGATGTTCTCCACCACTGAGACTTCAATCACAAACTTGTTTTTTCTTTTCTTGTCGTACCATTCTTCGCATTATGCATTGATGAACTTAGGTTGCTCTAGAGCAGGTTCCTCTGCTTCTCTGACTAGAGTTTTCCCCTAACTGACCGAGAGGATTGGCCGATGTTCTTCCTTGTGGATTGCTTAAACTGCAACATCATATAGTAGCCTCACAACCAGTGATAATTTTAACCAAATTGACCTCATCTCAAACAATCAAGCAACAATCTCCTTTTAATCTCAATCTCATAACTCCACACATCAATCTTTTTAAATTCAATAACATAACTGATTGAGCCCAAGTTTACATCATTAATTGGCTGCCTTTTCATATCTGTTGATACACTTTTTGACTCCTAATTGCAACTTTTGTGCTTAAAAATTTGTTCCTTATGTTGAGTTCATACTGTTGGTAATTTGTTAGTAAAATTGTCACAAATTGATGTTAATTGCATTATACTTTTTC
>JAOSBM010000204.1:26720780-26733558 GCA_027568955.1 Erythroxylum tenue
ATACACTCTCAAGTAGTGAACAAAATGAATCGATGATCTCGATCCTATGGGGAGATAAGAGGGAGTGTGTGTTTGGGGTTCCTGAGGGAAGAAGAAGAAGAAGAGTGTAGAAGGTGAGAGCTTAGGATTCTTCTGATGGCGGACCAGAGGAACAGGTGGAGCTGGGACGTGAGTGGCTTCGAGCCGAGGAAGGCAATGGCCACGCCGGAGCCGGAGGACGGCCACAAGCATATGAGGCGGTACTCGATCTCCTCGACAGCGGCGTCGGCTCTTCCTCGTGAGAACTCTGACTTCTCCAAGCAGGCTTTCTCCTCCAAAGTCCAGCGATTGAAGGATAAAGTCAAGGTTAGTTGTTTGGTTTTTGCGGTTACTTGTTGTCTTTGTTTCTTTTTTTCCCTTTGAATTTGAAGATTCTCGTTGAGCTCATTGATGATAAGGCCAGTGCTTACTGGTCTTAGTGGTCGGTGACTACTCATAATTTCCTAGGCTATCTCAACACTTCATAATATTTATTCTGGATTTTGTAATTAAGATATGGTTGAAAATTTATGTCTGTCTTGAGATATCCACGCCATGCAACTCTTGGTTCTGATTTTTGGGAACACTTCTACTGATACTTTGGTGCAGGGTGTGAAAGAAGATTACTTGGAGTTGAGACAAGAAGCAGTTGAATTACAAGAGTATTCTAATGCAAAACTTGAAAGAGTTACGCGCTATTTAGGTGTTCTTGCTTCGAAAACTTTCAAGCTAGGTAAATTTTTTTATCTATTCAACGGATCTTCGACATTTAGTACTTTTCACGCAAGTCCAGTCTTCTGTTTGAGAATGTTTACCAGTTTGACTGCTTAATTAATTGAATGTTTAAGATTGAGTTTAATGCTATATTGTGAAAAAAGCTGTTGGGAGGACCGTGTAACATCTGATTAATTACTAAATCTATAAATTTTCTGCACGTTTCATTTTAGGCAGGCCATCTTTCTTCTTCTTGTCAATGCTTTAAAGTTCTTTTCACATGATTGTCTTGTCCACACAATATAAATGCCAGATCAACTTGTCCTCGAAGCTGAGGCTAGGATATTGCCATTGATCAATGAGAAGAGAAGATTGTTCAACGAATTGTTGACAGCCAAAGGTTTGTATGCAAAACCTCTCTACATCAAAATCTCTCTCCCTCCCTCCCTTCCCAATCTCTTTTTTCAGACACTTTCCAGAATTAGTAAAATTATTGTTCATTTATTATTAGATTATTTTTCATTAATTTTTTAGAAATTTCTGTTTTTTTGAAAGGCAAATTTTAATTTGCAGGAAACATAAAGGTTTATTGTCGTGCAAGACCATTATTTGAAGACGAAGGTCCTTCTGTTGCTGAGTTTCCTGATGACTGCACAATCCGCATAAATACTGGCGATGAAACCCTTTCCAATTATAAAAAAGATTTTGAATTTGATCGCGTTTATGGGCCTCATGTTGGACAAGGTCATACATTGGTTCTTATGTTGTAGTTCTGAGTTGTTGCTCTGTTACCTAACATTCCCTAGTTATTCCTTATTTCCAAAAGTTACCAAAAGGTGCCATGAAGATGGGTTCTGTAGTATGGCTCTTGACCCGTATTTAATAGTTGATGCAGCAATACCATGGAGGTTTGTTGCTTAAGGTCTGACGTCGAATTTTTGTTTTGCAGCTGAACTATTTAGTGATGTTCAACCCTTGGTGCAGTCAGCATTCGATGGATACAATGTTTCTATTTTTGCCTATGGACAAACTCGCTCTGGGAAGACATACACTATGGTACTGTTTGCTTGTCAAAAAATATTAGGAAGATGTACTTTAAGATGCAAGATCTGAGAGCTGTGAATTTGTTTTGCTTTTGGTTCCTTTGAGACATCTAAGAACCTATTTGTCTAGACAACGCTCGTCAGTAACACCTTTGACACATATTTATACATGTAAAATGCATAAGTGTATGTTAGTTTGCACGTAAATCTTTATTTTCATTTTCCATCATTTTGCATGTTGAATGACTTCTCTAACATGGTTTCACTCTTCTCAGCAAGGATCTAGTCATGATCGGGGTTTATATGCTCGTTGCTTTGAGGAATTGTTTGACTTAGCTAACTCAGATTCAACTTCTACTTCTCGATTCAATTTCTCAGTTACTATTTGTGAGCTCTACAACGAACAGGTTCCTTGTGTTCTTTATTTAGCTTAACCATACTTATCTTTTGCTCAAAGTTTACTCTTCCCTTTTGTAATTGAATTGAGCATAATAAATCATGAGTTCTCTAATAGATGTACCTTTTTCACTTGTATAGATAAGGGATTTGCTGTCGGACTCTGGTATCAATTTGCAAAAGATCAAAATGGGATCAGCTGAATCTTTTGTGGAGCTTGTGCAAGAAAAGGTTGATAATCCATTGGACTTCTCTAGAGTCTTGAAAACTGCATTTCTTAGACGGGGAGATGATGAATCAAAATTCGATGTTTCTCATTTGTACGTCCTATACTCTCGTTGCTTCTGTAATACATACTTGTTTGTTGTTAGAGTACCTGCCCCTGATTTTATCTAATTAAACATAAGAAGCATGTTGAAGCCTTGTTCTTCGGATTTTAAGTTTCTTCAAAATATTGTAAAGTACAGACAAGTCTAACTTGTCAAAGACTAGTTCAAATGATACGAGCATGTGTCTAGCAACAGTATGGAGCCATATTATTTTGTTAAAATATAGACTTGAACGCTAAATTTATTGGTTATGCTTAAATAAATCTCAACAGTGCTTATATGCATATTATTTGGCACAATTGTTAGCTATAAAATAAAAACAAAATTATGTTTATGAAGGATATTATGTCATATTGTTTTGGATCTGTCAAAATAGGTTGTATATTGTTCTTTTTTGTACTTTTAGCTGTTTTGCTGTGGTTATATGGTAACATAATACAGGATTGAGGCGCAAATATATTTTTTTTTCTGTATTAGTTGGTAGAAACTGGATTCAATTTCCTAAGAGCTTAACATGAGGCCTACTCCCAGGCCCCACCAATTGTTTGAAGGTTTGGGTTGGATTTCATTTTAACATGGAACTGGTGTCTTTAGAAATTAGAAGCCAAATATAGTGGTTGTAGAAAACATTTTTAGCCACATGGCCCTATGCCAGGGGATGCAATAGGGTTTTTTATGTGTTTAAATCTTCAAGCAATGACTTAAGATTTGTGGTTGATTGAAATGAACAGTAAAAGGTAAAGGAAGGATAGAATTTAGTATTCCTTGCCATTATGACTGTTGCATCGATATCTCTGTGAACTTGCAAGGACTTCAAACTGAAGACTAACAGCAGAAGTGACTGAATTCAGTGGCTTTTCATATAAAATTGACTCTGTAGATATAGTAATAGATAGACTGATAGAAATTGATAGAAGTTCAGGTAACTTCTATGTCATATAATTCATAGTTGATATAAAATAAATTTATGGCACATATGGCATGGGCTGAAAGAAATCAAGGTGGAGTTAAGAGTGATAGTTCCCATAGTTGAAGATTTAAACCATTGATGTTAGTTAAGCACATAATGTGAACTTCTATGTCATATAATTCATAGTTGATTTGAAATAAATTTACGACGCATATGGCATGGGCCGAAAGAAATCAAGGTGGAGTTTAGAGGTGATAGTTCCCAGGGTTGAAGATTTAAACCATTGACGTTAGTTAAGCACATAATGTGAAGCACACCATTTTATGTGTTATGAAATTTATTTCGGTGATTCTAAATTGGGATTACTGATTGATATTTGTCCTTTTTCCCATTGTCAGGATTGTCACAATACACATATTTTATAATAATTTGATCAGTGGAGAAAATTTATATAGCAAGCTCTCTCTTGTTGACCTTGCTGGAAGTGAAGGTTTAATTACAGAAGACGATAGTGGAGAACGAGTGACAGACTTGCTACATGTGATGAAATCACTTTCAGCGTATGTTTCCATTGCCATTTTTTGTCAATTTAGTATCTGTTGGCTGGTTATCAACTACCTGAATATTTCATTAGAGCCATGCATGAAATTTGGGAATCCAAGCAAGGAGGCCAGAGCTTAAGACAGTTATTGCCTATTGCATCTTTCTTCCTTTGAACTGGTTCTTTTGAATAGAATTGTCTTCCCTTTGATATATGGAGAAGAGAAATTTGGGACAACAGGAAAGCAGTGCGGACATTAGGATATTAACTAATGTTTGTCGAGTAACAGCAACAATAAATTGAGTTCCAAATAGACTGTATTTTACTTCATACTCCAATCATTTGTTCCTATTATTTCATTGCAACTTATGTTTCATACGTAGGTTGGGAGATGTTTTATCATCCTTGACTTCAAGGAAGCAAGTTGTTCCTTACGAAAATTCTATGCTAACAAATATCCTTTCGGACTCTGTAGGTACTGTATTTCTTCTTATTATACGTATTGCAGTTGCTATTATGTAATTTGTGAGCCCCATAAAAAGGAACATCTAGCTTGTTATAGTTAGGTTGAAAACCAATCATGGTTAAACTATTCCATTTGTTCTTCCTCTTTGTACATAATGCATGAAGAATTTGGTTATGCTGGATAATTTACATGGAAAACCATTTTCAGTGTGCCCTTCTACCTCTGCAATATAATATATATATGTCACCTTCTTCGAAAAAAATAGTTTTGCGTTTTTTTAATGAATATAATATATATATGTCACCTTCTTCGATAATCTTGCTCAAATCTGATTTGTAGGGTTTATGAACATTTTAGAATCTCAAGTAGATTATGGCTAGATACGTGATCATTGAGCAGATTGTGAGTTGCATATTGTTGTATTCCAACTAGAAGTCCAAACTTCATGTTGCATGTATTTTTTGGCATTAATGTACTTGGAAATATCCGATCTACTAACTACTGTAGTTCATAGAATTACCTTTGTTAACATGCTGCCTGCTTTTCTCTTTTGTCTTCTAATAAACAATATTGAGTATATTTTTGCATATGTTTCTTTAGGGGGGAGCTCAAATACTTTGATGATACTCAATGTGTGTCCAAATGCTGCAAATATGTCTGAGATGTTATCCTCCCTCAATTTTTGTGCCAGGGCTAGAAATGCTACATTAAGCCTTGGAAATCGAGATACAATTAAGAAATGGAGAGATGTAGTGAGTATCTTTTCTAATATATCCTTTTAGTAGTAATTATTCTGATCTGCTTATAACATGTTCTTCTGGCTACCACTTTGTTCCCAACAACTGTCCTTAATGCAAGACAAGCTTAATGAAGTAATTACATGATTGTGAATGTTGGAGAAGTTAGTAAAATTTGGGACTATTGCGGGTTAAAATTCATGAGAGATCCATAATGGTTGTGCAAACAGAAAGATATATAGTTTAAGTTGGGATGGATTGGGGTCCCTTTTCCATTTTATTTGTTGTTATCGAACAAATGAGGTCATAGCATTGGTAATTAAAAAGTTATACTTTGATAATTGATCGATGTAGCTAATTTGGAGCATGCCCATTTATTAGTTTTGATGATTCTTGTAGGCAAATGATGCACGGAAGGAGTTATATGAGAAAGAAAAGGAAATTCATGATCTGAAACAGGAGGTTTTAGGACTGAAGCAAACAATTAAAGATGCAAATGATCAGTGTGTCCTCCTCTTCAATGAAGTTCAGAAGGCGTGGAAAGTTTCTTTCGCACTGCAATCGGATCTAAAGGTTTTTCCTTCACTTCGTGGGTTTGGTATACAGTTCCACTCTGTCATGAGTTGAAGAGTTACTTGGCATTTTCATGATTCTTTTCTGCACTGTAGCCTGCTTTCTTTCTATTCTTCATCTTTATGGATAACCTCTTTATACAGAAGAATACAAGACTTTCTAGTTAATGAAGTTTTTCTATATGCATTGACTGACAACAATCTGTCATTGACCTATACGTTTTCTGAATTTGGTCACCATTTGTATGACTTTTATTCTGCCACTTCAACATGAAGTTAAGCTACTTCATTACTTTTATTTGATGCAGTCTGAGAATGTCATGCTTGCAGACAAGCATAAGATAGAAAAGGAGCAAAATGCTCAGCTTCGGAATCAATTAGCTCAACTACTACAGATGGAACAGGAGCAAAAGTTTCAGATACAACAAAGAGATTCCACAATTCAGACATTGCAGGTTGTTCATACTTAAATCTTATACTCTCAGGTCTATGAGTGGAATTTTAGTATTTCATCAACACAGTGTTCTGTCAGATAATAACCTGTTGTATGACCATGGAGTTCTGTGTGAATTGTGGGTCATTCAACAGCTTCGTTAATAATTGTTTAATGTGGCTCTGGTCTGGAACACATATTTTGGCTTTCTAACTTAAATATTCTTGATTCAAAGCTCTACAAGGAGTAACACCTCACAGAATTAGTTTATTGATGTTCAAGTAGGTCTAAGTTTTCCTTAACCTTCTATCATTTATTTGATGGATTGAAAGATCATACTTTCTGAAGTAATTGCCATTTCTCAGGTTCTCTTTTGTTGGTCATTAATCTTTGTTGTACATGTTTGCATCATAATGTTGACCTTCACTTTCTGTTGTAGGCCAAAATTAAAAGCATGGAATCTCAACTTAGTGAAGCCCTTAGCCATAGTCAGGAAATGCCAACTGTTGGTTTAGAATCATTGCCTGGAATTTCATCAATTCCCAAGGAACATGGGGATACTTCAGCAGTCACCAAGAAACTTGAAGAAGAACTCAAAAAACGTGATACCCTCATTGAGGTCTGCTACACTTAACAAAACCCACAGAGTTATTTAATCTACAAAATTAAATGGAATCTCATGCTTTAACATGAAATTACGAGAGCTGAGTTTATTTCTTAATTACTACATCTAGTTGACCTGCACAAAAACAAGGCTGTGAGCTATCAATAACAACATAACCATATTTCTACTTTCCATTTGAAATGTATAGAAAAAAGTGGAAAAAGAAAGGGAATGCAGGATGGAATATGCAAGCTAGGGATCATCTAATTACAAACCCTCACCTTTATTAAAGGAGAGTCATGGTTTTCTGGTTATGTTCTATTTTACTTAACTGAAGATGAAGAAGTGAATGATGGGACTTATTAGCTACTGATCATTTGAATTACCTTTACCTGCATAAAGAGAGACTCAGCTCTGTTTTCCTTGAGAAACTATTTAAGATCATGAATTACCTTTACCTGCAAAAAGAGAGACTCAGCTCTGTTTTCCTTGAGAAACTATTTAAGATCAACTTGTTTCACTTATATAGTACATGTGAAATTTGTTTATATATTGTTCCTCTTGATCCTAGTACCTCTTTATATATATATTATACATAACCAGAAATCAATAGTTATAGTGTATGTCATTAAATTTCCCTGCTTTTTGTGTATGCAGAGATTGCATGAAGAAAACGAGAAATTGTTTGATAGGTTAACAGAAAAAGCATCATCAGCTATATCATCACAGGTTTCTTTTTGAACTCATCAAAGTTTCTCAAGAATATTGATACCGTCCTCTTTTGACCCCTTTCCAATTTTTTTGGTGCTTGTAACTTGAGAAACGATGTTAAGATCTTTTATGGGGTATTGCTGGTGACTCTTCTGAAGCCTTCCTGGATTGAATTTTTGCATGTGGAGTAGTGAAGGTCCCAAGTTTTTTAACTTTTGTTTAGAACGTTGGGCCTTAGTTTCTATTCTTTCCTTTATCAAAAATCATGTGTTTGGATCACACTAATAGAAGATAGAAATATATTTTCTTGATCCCAGTAATTCAAAACATTGAGTTTTTGTAGATATTCTCATGTCTTACCTTCTTTCTCAAGTTGTTTCTTTTGATTTTTCAAACCACTCATGTATTTACTGATTTTGTAGGTGTGTATAAGTGTGCAACAAAGTCTTGTATAAGTGTGCAACAAATTCTTGTATAAGTGTGCAACAAAGTCTTAGTACAGCTTTTTTAGAAGTTTGTGTATTTTTATGGTTTTTGCTGGAAAGTGATATAGGTATATTCAAAATTGTGCTTTCATGGACTATGTGTGGGTATTTCTTCCTTACCTTGTAGTGCTTCCATTTCATAGAGCTATACTGGGGCTTAAAATATTGGGTCGCTCTTCTATTGTTTGTCTTACAGTTATTGATTTCTAACGTCGCTAACTTCTTTCAGCTCTCCAGTCCATTATCCAAAGGAACCACCAATGTTGGGGATCCGGGAAGGTGATATTATGTAGAAACAATTAGTTCTTTTATGTATCATCATACATTTTCCCATCTATTTTTCTTACGCTCACAGCTGCTTAGTATTGAACTTACAGGATTGATAGCAGCAATAAAGGACACCCTGTGGATGATGTTCCTTTTGCTGCAGAGAAGACTCATGGAACAGTTGCTTTGGTTAAATTAGGTTCTGAGAATGTTAAAACCACACCAGCGGGAGAATATCTTACAGCTGCTCTAAATGATTTTGATCCTGAACAATATGATGGCCTTGCTGCCATTTCAGATGGTGCGAACAAGCTTCTGATGCTGGTAAAAGTTTAATTCTTTAATTGCTTCCCAGTTCTTTCTAAATCCTAGATGTGTTTTTTTGGAATTGCTACTGCAAAGTTAGTAACTATTATCATCTAATTTTGAGTTTGTATTTTCATTGATATTAATAAAGAAACAGGCCAGATCTGCTATATTTTGCTTAGTTCTTATTTTCGGCTTAAGGTTATGTTCCTATTCCATTTCTAAATTACCATGGAAGCTGTCTTCTTCTTGTTCTGCATCTTTTTCGTTCTGTAAATTCTGATCTTGGCTAGTTTTAGCTCTTGAAATTGAACTTTATGGCTATGGTTTCTTAGCTTTGCTAGCTTGAATGCAGTATTTAGTTAACTGTTACCCTTTCTACCTGCCTATTCCCCTTTATTGGTCAATGCAATCTGGCATGGCAGTTGAAAAGAACCTGCTCTTAATTGTTTTCTTGAGATGGCTTATTTTTTTCAACAAACGTCGTATTTAATTTTGATAACTTGGGAACTTTACACTTACCTCAGGGACCAATTATTACAGGTTCTAGCTGCTGTTATTAAAGCAGGTGCTTCTAGGGAGCATGAAATACTTGCTGAAATTAGAGATGCTGTGTTCTCTTTTATTCGTAAAATGGAACCAAGAAGAGTAATGGACACCATGCTTGTTTCCCGTGTCAGAATCTTGTATATAAGATCCTTACTTGCTAGATCCCCAGAGTTGCAATCCATCAAGGTAATGATGCATAGGATGCTCTTTGTTTGGTTAATTTTCGGATCATGTATGGTCATTGAGATCTCATTATATTTTGCTCTTTCTTCACTTAGGTTCCTTCTGTAGAATGCTATTTAGAAAAAGCTAATACTGGACGAAGCAGAAGCTCCAGCCGAGGTAGCAGTCCTGGAAGATCTCCTGTGCGTTACATAGACGAACAAATTCAGGGATTTAAAGTGAATATAAAGCCAGAAAGGAAATCCAAGTTGTCATCAGTGGTTCTGAGAATGAGAGGAATTGATCAGGTACCTGCAATATGTTCTCTTTTTTAATGTAAATATTTAGAAGATGGAATATTCATATTGACCGTAAGTAAGTTCTAGAATGGTTAAAGGAAAGAGGCAGGACGGAGGCATAAATGATGGAATTTTCCATTCTTATATGTCTCCACAGATTAAGCATATTGGATATTTTTATGTTTTTATGCACATTTCCTGTTTTTTTAAAACAGACAGGAGACATCCCTGAACCATATGTACAAAACATAAGAACCGGAAGGAATCCTGTAATTGTGCATGTACAGATCATCATCATGTAAGCCTAGCTAATACTTGTGAAGAAGAAAGAAAATCTAGGGTTTGTTCTGATATTTTATTTGTTTGAATATGAATGGTAAGTAAACAATTAGATTTCCTTCATACTCCTTGTGAACTGTATTCTGATTGTCATGGTGGTGCTACATATGCTCGTATATGTTCTCAAAATCCTGTCATGTTCTGTTCATGGCTCTAAGAAATATTTATATGTTGCAAATGGATGCTTCAAAATCTCTTACCATGATACATTCAGGACTCATGGAGGCAGCAAGTTACTGGTGGAAAACTGAGGGAAATACAAGAGGAGGCAAAAAGTTTTTCCATCGGAAACAAGGCGCTTGCTGCTCTCTTTGTTCATACTCCAGCTGGTGAGCTGCAGAGGCAAATTAGGTCCTGGCTCGCTGAGAACTTCGAATTTCTTTCAGTTACTGGAGATGACACATCCGGTGGGGCCACTGGTCAATTGGAACTACTTTCAACTGCAATTATGGATGGTTGGATGGCTGGGCTTGGTGCTGCAATGCCGCCTAGCACAGATGCTCTAGGCCAGCTGTTATCTGAGTATGCAAAGCGGGTCTACACCTCTCAGTTGCAACACTTAAAGGTATGTCACTTCATTGGTCAGGACTTGATGATAGGTAACTGTGAGAAACACATTGAAGTTGTGTCAATATGTGGTTGGCTTATGTTTGTTTCACATTGAACTTCATTGGTCATCGAATGTTACCTCCTCCTTTTGCTTATTTTTTTCCTTATATTTCATATTTAATACAGTATTTGTTGGTGGGTCCCATTTAATTGACATTCTGCTGGTGCAATTTTGTGGTTGATAGTTGCCTTCTCAGTTAGAATGTTGTCATTAAGTGGTTATGCCATCCTTAGCTGAAATTGACATAACAGATCCATACTTTATTGCCGCTGCTTCCTCCTGAATGTCTTACAATTCTCCACTTCTTCAGTTCTTTGAATGGATTTTGAGATTTTGGCATGATTGGTTTTCTCTTTTTTCTTTTTTTTAATTCTTCACTTATTAATCAGGATATTGCTGGAACATTAGCCACAGAGGAAGCAGGAGATGCAACACAGGTTGCAAAACTGCGCTCAGCTCTCGAGTCTGTTGATCATAAAAGACGAAAGGTGATTTACATAATAAAATTACTTTATCTCTGACCTTTGGTTTCTTATAGATGCTCCTTTTTTGGTAAGTTTTAGACTCCTTATTTAATTATATAAGAACTAGCTTCTTGTACCAATACAAGGTTTCAGATTTTTTATTATTCACTATCAATAGTTATTTGTGTTTCATAGTTTGATTAAACTGCTCTTATTGTTTAATCTTTCTGCATCATTATTCAGGATGAGAATGCATAGATAGTATCAAAGTTATTTGATTTCCTTGATGACAGTTTTTGTTGAATGCTGATGAATATGGTCGATGGGAACCGTTTGTCCTATAGTTGTTTGCTTAAAATGAAATGTTCGTTGTTCCGTGCTATTAATTATTTTCATTGAATGAAAACTTGAGTGTGGGAGTTGTACTTAATTTTTGTGGTGTCTTTATTAAAGATATTAAATACTTATTTATTCCATATAATAATGTTTTATGTATCCTGTAATGGAATAGTTTAGGTACTATTTAAGGACATTGCATTACTTTATTATAAAATATCGTGTTACCATACTGTCATAATTAGATGGACTAAGTTGTATCATTAATACACCTAGCACCCTCATGGTTTTCGTATTAGTGCACATAGACTATACCATGTAAGATCTTGTTCCTTTCCTTTTCCTTTCTTTTACCTTTACTTTCAAATGATTCCAGTAGTAATTTCACACTCTTCTAGATATCATTTTGAGGGCTCCTAAACTTTTGAACTAGAAACATGTGCAGTAGTGTCTCAGTTTAAAATTTTCACGGGATAATGATTGTAGTTATGAGCATCACATTCTAAGTAGCATCTTCATGGAATTCAAAGTAACACCTAACATTTAAACTAATTATGCATCTAAAGATTTGATTCTGGCTGTATGGTTATTGAATCCTCTTCGTACTTTGCTATTATGATTCCTCTTCACTTCGCTATTATGATTCCTCTTCACTTTGCTAAGTGCATTCCTACTGTAATAATCATGTTTAAGTTAATGGTTTGGTGTATCTTGATGCAACTATTTTATGCTGTTAGATTTTGCAACAAATGAGAAGTGATGTAGCTTTATTTACATTGGAAAATGGCACCTCACCCATTCAAACTCCAGCAACTGCGGTGCAAGATGCGCGATTAGCATCTTTAATTTCCCTTGATGGCATATTGAAGCAAGTCAAGGTTTATACCTCTCAATGAAACTGATCTTATAATGGTGAATTAAAGGAAAGCCATTATGCAGTGATGTATTTGGTGCTTTCTACAGGATATATTGAGACAATCTTCTGCAAAAACCCTGGGTAAATCTATGAAGAAAGCAATGCTTGCCTCTCTAGATGAACTACAAGAGCGGATGCCTTCCCTTCTTGAGATTGATCATCCATGTGCTCAGAGGCAAATTGCTGATGCTCGTCGGGTAGTTGAGGTACATAAGTCCTTATGTTATGATTACTTTCTTTTCAATTGCTTTTTCTGTCACAGAGATGTTTTCATCACCAAACTAAACTTACCTTGGTTTGTGAAGAAATATGCATAATATGGCAACCATGCAACGAGCTTCATTCCTCTTAATAACTTTTTTGGTTTCTCTAGATCTGTGTAGGGCTAACGTAACCCTTAAACCCAAGCTCTATGTGAAAAACTCTAAACTATTGTAAACCCAAGCCCTATGTTAAAATACTCTAAAGTCTAAAGTAATGTGTGCCTCTGAGCTCATTCACTTTGACCTGTGAAATTAAGATGACAGGAATACTGGAATAGGTAACTCATGTGTGCTAGGGATCAAGCACT
>JAOSBM010000204.1:26774485-26788896 GCA_027568955.1 Erythroxylum tenue
GTATTTGAATTTTAATAATAACTCTCTATTCGAATTTTTATTATGGTTAACAAAAATTATATATTCAAATAATTAACGAAATTTACTTTTAGACAACATGAATAATTATTCATATTTATAATTATTTCACAATTTGAAAACTTTAAATCTATATAAGATAGACGAAAAAAGTGTGACATCTTTATTTGGGAATTAGGTGTTAAATATTATATCAAAATAAAAGAAGAAACGTAAAAGGGTTTATGAAACTATAAAATTAAATATTTAATTAATTCTTTTTTATCTTATAATTATGATAATTCAAACTTGTAAGAATTTATATACATAAGATAAAAGTTTATCATAAATCTATTACTTGGATTTTGATAAGAATAACCAAATTTTACATATATCAATTACAAAATTTTAAAAAAAAAAGTGAAATGATAAGATAATAATATAGTACGGAAATAAGGTCATTCTTTATATGGTGTTTATGCCTATCTTATGTTTTAGTTATTAGAATATTTAATTTAATTATCATATATACATTTATGAGTATTTTTTGTTTATTATTACTATCATTTCAAAACAGCATATCTATTAATTAGAGATAAGACTGCGTATAATAGGATTTCGTTCATTATTAATTTCACTTTTAGTTGGAAAGTCTACGGAGATATGAGTTAAGATGCAACATGAGTGGTTAAATAGCCAGGTAGGGAGTTCATTTGAATTAATAATAATTAATTGTAAATAATCCAAACTACTCTTTTTCCACGCAATGTAATTTTTATTTGATCTTTTATTACTTCTAAGTCTTTTGTTAAAATTTTTGAGATATTGCAAACAACTAGGAAGAATAATTCATGTCATGTGATTGAAACTCTTAAAAGAGATATTTAAGGATTGATATTAGGTAGATACTATAATTCTTAATTAAAGATAAGAATAATAAAAAATTTCTCTTATCTTAAACCTAGTAGTTGTTAAATTACAAATTATAATATTTTTAATAAGCTAACATAATTAAAATGGACCATAAATATATCATGATGATTATTGTTTAATTTATTACAATTAAGTACCTCATTTACAATTTTTGTGATAGCGCATAAATTAGATATCAATGTGTTTAAAACCGCATAGAAAGTTAAATTAATAAGATAAGAGATTTAAGGTATAAAAGATTCAATCAATATTAGATGGTCAAAAATTCAGTAAAGATTGAATAAAATTAAATAATTTGAAAAAAGATTAAAGAAAATTATCCCTGCCTAACGAGAAATTTAAAGTTTAATTAAAAAAGAAAATTGTTAAATAAAAATTAATCAGTTTATTTTGATTTATAAAAACTAATTAGTTTACAAAATCAGTCAAACCTTTCAAGCTAAGTTGACCCTACAAACTCAAACATAAATCGAAGTCTAATCTAACCCAAACTTGCACTGTTAACTTGCAGTACTCGAATTGCCAAACATACTTTGAATGCCTAAAACAAGTATTAAGAGAAAAATGCATCATATTACTAAGCACACATGTTGATAACTATAGTAGCATCAATCACGTTGTAACACTGTATATTTCATGTAGTTTAGTTGTGGGCAAAAGAAGAAGCAAGAGCTATCAACAATAGTAGTATCCTATTTTTCTTGGCAGCAAAGTTTAAAACATCAAGCAACAACTTATGAACTTGAAACATCAAAAACCTTGTATAGAATTGGTAAACTAGCCAAAACATGCACATTTATCTATACTTTACCTTATATAAGCAATCAAGTTACCTTGTAATCTGTGTTCTTCTTTCCCTTTTCTATACTTTTGGCTCAAAACAAGTGTAACTAATGCAAGGATAAAAAAAAAGAACTTGTTTAAAACGCAGAATAAAAGGTTGAAAGGAACAGGAAATCTCATAACTAAATAGTTTAGAATGAACCGGATATCAAAGGAGATTCTAGGGATTTTCAAGGTATGGTTGGAGAGTTTAAAAACATTTTTTCTGCTAAAAATCCGACCACTCATTAACTGATTGACTTTATTTGGTGCTACATGCTGGCTCTTATGGGGTTGGCGAAATAGGTCCATTTTTTACACTCATTTTCTATGGCCCTCCTCACCCATTTCTGTTATTTTGTCCTATGCAGATCAGATCTACAAGTCTACCACTTGGCAAAGGAGCATTGATATGGAACATCGCCCTCGTCACGAACAACTCATAGGATGGTGCAAGCCTCCTATCGGGTGGGTCAAGTTAAACACAGATGGCGATTGCAAACGTTCCTCTTCCTCAGCTACCACCGGGGGCCTCATCCGGGTCAGTACAGGCAACTAGCTTGGAGGCTTTATCTAGAATCTCGGTTGGTGTTTTTCGGTGTCAGCGAAACTCTGGGGAGTATATACAGGGCTCACGCTTGCGTGAAACCTAGGCTATCGACGGATTGAACTTGAAGTGGACTCGGAAGTGACAATCAACCTTCTCTCCTCCTCAACAAGACAGGCAATGACCCACAATCCCAGAATTCAGGATATCAATGAACTGTTTACGCGAAACTGGATTGTTATGCATTGACATATCTACCGTGAGAGTAACAAATGTGCTGACTAGTTAGCATCCTATGTTGAACCACTTATTTTGATATTACACAAATTGGGTGTCATGTACTCCTCTTAGAGGATAAGTCGAGAATCTGCTTCCCTAGACTCGTAATGTAATCTGTTATCTTCCCTTTAAAAAAAATCCGACCACTCTTCTCATTATAATGGTCGGATAGTTTGTTTATATAACTATGTTCTTCTGACAATTCAACTTTTGTGCTCTTCTGACCAACTTATACATCTTCATTGTCATTTAAGGGGTTCGGATAAGAGGTTTTATCTTACTATCATTTATGCCTCTAATTTTGGGTTTCAATAATAGAAACTATGGTCGGACCTTAGTCAGATGCAGCATACTGTGGATACACCTTGGTTGGTTGTCGGAGACTTTAACTGTTCTCTCCCTTCAACTAAAATTAAAGGGGGAGATTATTTAATACTGGGTTAACGAAGGAACTCTCCTCTTTCCTTTCCTTGATGGATTTGGTGGATTTGAAGGCCTCGAGTTGGAAGCTAACTTGGTCAAATAACCAACAAGGGGATTTTCTCATTCAGAAAAAGTTAGATGAGCTCTTGTTAATTCAGCTTGGTTAGGTCATTTCTCCTACTCATATGTGTATTTTGGGGACAATCTCCTCTCTGATCACTCCATATTGATCCAAAGATTGGAAGGGAGCCCAAGATCCACTGCCCCATTTCGGTTCTTTAATGGGCTTATTGAGATGGAGGGATTGAGTGACTTGGTGGATAGGTGCTGGTTAATTAATGTGGTTGGTTACAAATCCTTTCAATTAATGCATAAATTGAAGAAGGTGAAGGTTGAACTGAAAAGTTTCCTATCTTGACAGTATCTGGATATAACTAACTTAAGGGAGAGGCTTTTGATAGCTCAAGATGCTTGCTACCACCATACCCATAACATTTTCCTCCGTACTAGGAAAAGTTACTACCTCTGCAATTACATGAAAGCCCTACATCTTCAAAAATCCGTTCTTCACTAAAAGGCCCGGTTAAACTGGCTCAAGGAAAGGGATACCAATTCTAAGTTTTTTCATGCTTCCTTATTGGCTCGTCAGAATACCACATAATATCAATCCTTAGGGATAATAGAAGCCACAGTTACTCTTCTCAACCTCAATTTCAGGAGTTGGTTGGGACACATTTTGCAGAATTGATGGGTGAAGATTCCTCTTAATTGCCAAGTCTTAATATGATCACTTTAATGGAGGCTTCAGTTAAACTTAACATCTTGGAACAGCTGATGCGGCCTGTTACTCATGAGGATGTCAAACAAGTCCTTTTCAGTATGAAACCCTCCAAAGCCCCTGGTTCTGACAGCTTTACTGCTTCATCCTTCCAAAGGACTTGGGGTATCACAGGTGAGTTGGTTTCTTCTATGGTGTTGGAATTTTTTGAATCTGGGAAGATGCTTAAGGAGTTAAACCATACATATATGTTTAGTTCCTAAAAAGCAACACCCTCAAAATATGTCTAATTTCAGACTGATTTTCTATTGTAATACCATATATAAAATCATTTCTAAGATCTTAGCAGAGAGGCTAAAAGTGGCCATCACTGGCATCATCAATCCAGCACAAGCAGCTTTCATCCCGGGGAGGAACATTAGAGATAACATCCTCTTCTTACAAGAGTTAATAAAAGAGTAAAAATTGGGCAAACATCTCCGAAGTTGTTTAATTAAGGTTGACTTCTTCAAGGCTTTTGATATAGTAGTTGGCAATTCATTCACTTATGCCTTGAAGCAATTAAGCTACCACCTTGGTTCATTGATTGGATTATGGCTTGTATCCGAACTCCTTCTTTAAGTATTCTTGTCAATGGGATCCCAACCAAACCAATCCAGATAGCTAAGGGTATTCGATAGGGGGACCCCCTATTGCCTCATCTTTTCTCTCTGGTTTTGGAAGGATTCTCCAGGTTGATCACTAAGTTAAATGAATGCAACAATAGGTTCCAATATCACTTCAAATGTGACACCCTCAAGCTTACTCATCATATCGATGTTGATGATCTCTTACTTCTCAATAGCACTGACACTCACTCTCTTTCTATGATTTAGCATGCCTTGATGTTATTTGCGGATTTGTCTAGGCTCCATCTTAACTCAGAAAAAGGTACTGTGCATATCTCAGCTAATGTGCGTAATCCAAACCTTATTTGTCAGACTATGGGGTTGAATTCTCACCCTGGCACATACTATTATTTGGGTATCCTCATCTTCTCTTCTAAACCATCTTGGTTAGAGTGTCTACCTCTGTTGGAAAAAATTACAAAAGGGTGCAAGCCTGGCAAAATAGGTTCCTATCTTATGCTGCTAGACTTACTCTGATTATTTCTATCATGAGTAGCTTGCATTTATATTGGGTAGCCCATATAACTTTACCCAAGGGAGTCCTAAAGAACATAGACAGAATCCTAAAAGCCTTTCTTAGGTATGGGAGTTCCGACAAAGCTACAAATGCTAGATTTAAATAGAGTGAGGTGGTAACCCCTAAGGTGTTTAGAGGTTTGGGATTAAGTATATTGACTTTACTCAAAAAGTCTTAATGTGTAAGAGGCTTTGGAGGTTGTATACTGATCATAATGCGTTACGGGTTAAATGGCTTCATCAGTACCACTTCCACAATGGTAACTTCTGGTAAGTTGGCATTAGGAAGGAATTTTCTTAGATTCTGATCCAAATGCTGCATATGTGTGACAATTTATCCTTGCATTAAGCACTAGGTCAGCAATGGTAATTTCTAGTAAGTTGGCATTAGGAAGGAATTTTCTTAGATTCTGATCCAAATGCTGCACATGTGTGACAATTTGTCCTTGCATTAAGCACTAGGTCAGTAATGGAAGTCGGACCTGGTTTTGGTTTGACAACTAGGTAGACTACAGTCCACTTATTTTGTATCCTCGTATTCAGCATTTGAGTAATAGAATTCCTTTAAATCTAAGGGTCTCTTCCCTTCTTTGTAATGGCAATTGGCAGGGTACTTTCAGAGGTTTCAATATTCTAGCTCCCATTTTACCTTCTATTCCTGATGTGCTATGGGATGTTGCCATCTTGTGGAAGTTGGAAACTAGTTAGCGGTTCACCAACAAGTCTTGTCTTCTACTACATACTCGGGGGATTAACTAAGATACCTTGGTCTTCTCTTTTATGGCATAATTCTATCTCTCCTAAGGTGTCCTTCATGTCGTGGCTTGTTATCCTCAATAGACTTAAGACTAAACGTCATTTGCATAGAAATGTTGACACTACTTGCTTTTTGTGTAAATTCGAAGTTGAAGACTGTGATCACCTCTTTTTCTTGTGCTTACACTCAAAAGTGATCTAGATAGGATCCTACATTTGTTACCGGGATCGGGCTCTCCCTACTCTTGAGACCACGTTTTTACTTGGGCTATTAGATACTCCTGGAAGGGTTATCCTAATGTTATCATCTATCAAGGCACCTTTCTTTCTACCATCTACGGTCTTTGGAAGGAACGTAACTCGCGATTATTTGCTCATAAGGAAACTGGAGCCTATCGGGTTGCGGAGAACACAATTAACTAGATTCAATCTTTTTTAATAGAAAAAAATCTGCACACTATCTTATCTGATGACATGAAATATAGTTGACACGTTTAGCTTAGTTATGTAAATAAGTTATGTTAGATTTGCTTTCTTTTGTTGTATATAGTCTTGAACTCATTGTAATATTGGTTTAGATATATATTTTCCTTTTATTTTCAACAAAAAAAACCAGCATGTTACTCTTAGATTAACATGTAAGCGAAAATACTTAAACTTCAAAACTTATAATCATTCCTAAACTCAAGTTAATTCAAACACACTTACTTTTATTCTTGAAAATTTAAGTTTATTATTTCGAGCATGCATGAACTTTTAGATATTTTGAGTCAGGAGTTTTACATCAGAAATTCATCATGCTTTCCCAAGAAAAAGCATTTGGAGAAGTGATCATGTACATATACCAAATTTAGAAATCAGTGATGTTATTTTACACATTAGACTATAAAGATGTAGAATATTAACTGCAAAAAGTAAATATTATAATCAGAAGAAAGCCAAAGACACAGGCGACAGAAGCGCCTGTAGGAAGGAGGCCCCATGATTAAGCTTTTCTTTCTTTTTCTTATTGAACATTAAAAGTTAGAAAGAGTTACAAGTGCCTTTAGGAGACAAAAACCAGTCAACAACAGAAGAAGAGAAGAAGAAAGAAGAATTCTGATCAAGTCATCAACATCAGAGACTACTTTAAACCCCTTCATTAAAAAGGTCTGATCTTCGAACATGGTGTTGCATTTCTAGGGTTTCTTACCAATAGTGTGCTTGTTGTTATGCATCCAAACCTTAAGCACATGTCTCTTGACTCCATTTTCATTGCAGAATTGCTGCACTACATCTTCATCATGTTTTTGTATCCTCCATCCCAATCTCTCTGCAAGTCCCAACATTTTGTCTTTCTGTTCTTGTGTAAACTTAGTCCTATACCTCTTCCTCGAAGAACCTCCACTCCCGCCCCCACCAAAACCGCCACCACTCGGATTATTCGAAACATCCTCTTGATCCTCCCTACTATGCCCTCCAGAAGTCGACGGAAATGTCAACGGTCTCTGTTGCTGCGGAGCCACGTGGAGGTACCCAGCCGGAGTCCGGTAACAAGGGGTTAATTGTCGAAGCGGAGGGTGGCCGTGGAAGAAGAACTCTCCGCCACCGGTCGCCAACGCCAAGTCGGTAGCTTCCTTGCGGTGGAAGTTACGATGGCAATAGCAAGCTGCGCATTTGAGGGCGTCGAGAGTGCCTTCAGCTCCGGCCGGCAAGAATTCACCGCATCCGTCAACGGCGTGGCCGCCGATCCCCACTGCATGATTTTTCAAACACTCCCTGTACCTTGGCTTAACATTAACACTAACTTCGCGGCTTGTGGCCCGACCAGAATTGCCCAATGTATCATAACTTGGTGCAGACAACCCCGTCTCTCCTTCTTCTTCTTCTACTTCCTCTTCATGCCCTTCTTGATCCTCAAGCTCCATGATCACAACCCTTGATTATTAACTTAAGAAACAGAAGATTATTCAAGTTGAGAGACAAAGATTAAAGATGAAGTAAGACGTCAAAGCGATGTTCTTTTTCACTGAAAGGAGGATGTTTTGGCTTTAATGGACGGTGAAGTGGAATATATATGGCCTTTTCACCGGCTGTTACCGGTAAAACCGGTGGTTTTACTGCTCAGTAAAAGTTGAGATTGTACAGGAACAGAGAGTACACAGCAGAGATCAGGATTCAGGGGGATTAGCTTTTTATATTTGGTGCTTTGGAAAGACGGTACAGTCTCCACACAGAAGTATTGGAACCCAAGGCTCTTCCGCTCCATTTTAGATATTCTATCCAATATTATGGTGTCTTATTATTATATTTAATAAATTTTAATCATTTATTTATGTGAATCTCGCATGAGTCACGCGTGAATCTTGCAAAATAAATGGTTGAGATTCTATGAGACAGAATCAGACAGAGTAATATTGGACAAAAGATCTTGTCTCCTTCCACTCGTCGTCTTCAATTCTTGGGTGACGGATAATGTGGTTACTCGTGATTTTTTGCACGTGAAAAATTGATCTTATAATTGAATAATTTACTAATTTTTTCTAATTTTTATTTTTTAAAATCTCTTATCTATAAAAAAAATGATAACATAGTCTAAAATTTCTGATCTTCTGATAAATTTTAATTCAGTTCTCAAACTTTTAAAATTTTAAGTAATCAATTTTTTATAATTTTAACAACTCATTTGAAAATGTTAGTTTTGTTAATATTTTGATTATTTAGCTAACGAAATCTTTTTTATCTATGACATATAATTAATGTTTTAAAAATCACACTCTAAGTTAAACCAATAAGACAAAAGGTTTAAGATTTAACCGGTTTTAGACGTCATAAAAATAGTTAAAGATTGAATAATTTGGAATGATTGAAAGAGATTGTTTTTGCCTTTAAAGAATTTGACATTTAATTAAAAAATAAAGGTCTTAAATAAAATTAATTGGCTTATTTTGGTTTATAAAAATCAATTAATTTATAAAAACTAGCCAATTAATTATTAAATTGATTAGTTTTTAAAAATAAAGATTATTAAAGTAAATTGAACCAATAATTTAAAAGCTACCCAAAAAATTAACCGGTTCAAAAATTTTCATGGCTTAATCGTTTTGATTTTTTTTAGAAGGGAAGAAAACGAGATTACAGAACAAGACGCGGGAAACAGGTTCCCGAATAATCCTCTACAAGGATCATATGGCACCCTATAAGTGTAGTGTCAAAAAAAGTGACCCCAACATCAAAGTGGTCGGCATAATGAGCAAGCCAGTCAGCGGTTCTATTACTTTTCCGATAAACATGGCGATGAACCACAGTCCAGTTCCTAGAGAACAGCTCGTGAATGCTAAGGGCAAGAGGGTAGGGAGATTGAGTGCGAAGATTTGGGGAAGAGAGGATATCGATCACTCTAGTAGAATCAACCTCAAGCTCGATCCTGCGGTACCCCAGATTCCAAGCAAGAGAAAGGCTCGTATAAACACCCCATAGCTCCGCTTGGAGAGGAGTGCTCCAACCAATGTTATGGGAGAAACTACCCCTCCAGGTGCCGTCAGTGTCCCGGAGAAAGCCGCCAGCAGTAGCTGTGGCCGAGGAACGTTTGCTCGCGCCATCAGTGTTAAGCTTGATCCAGCCGGTAGGAGGTGGGGTCCAACCAAGAAGGTGCTCTTGTGGAAGGCGCCGACCGGTCTTCGTCGCTCTACCGTGCCACGTGTCTGAGTGGATAAGCAAACCTGCATAAGACAAAATGACAGAAATCGGTGAGTGTGGCCAATAGAATTGAGCATCGTTGCGTACAGGCATCCTCGTAAAAAATTAGTTGACATTTAATTATCTATATGGACTAAAACATTCAACTCATAGACTCTTTTACATATTGGATTCGGTATATTAGTTCACGAGTATGATTAATTGACAATTAATTTTTCACATTAGCATCGACATGTCATGGACCAAAAAAGATTCCGTTAGCTATATCAAAGTACTAACATATTTTAAACTCAATTGTTAAGATTATAAAAGGTTAGGCATTTAAAAAAAATATCCCATTAAAAAATAATAATAACATATGTGCTATGCAATGCAATTAGTTAAATATTATTAATAATACAACTCATTTTTAAATTTATTCTAAAACCATTTAAATATAATTTAAGACAAATAATTTATAATAATTATGTAACACACCACTATCATAAAACATATGGCCAAATATTCAAAAGACATCCGGAAATATACTCTATGAGAATGGAATGTTAGAGCAATCATATTCACTTATTATAGCATCACAGAAACACAAGTATTTCAAATGACTAAATTTCCTCATTTTATTCACAAAAATAACTAACTTTGTCATTACATTCCATAATCCATATATTTACATAGGGATGGCAAAACCGGCCACGACCAACCATGGGACCAGACCACAAGTCAACCTGTGGCCCGACTTTTCTTTGAAAACGACATCATTTTGTCAAAAATGACTTCGTTTTTTACTTTTTCTTAAAAATATATATATGACGGGATGGGTTTGGCCCGGTCCGTCTGTGGCCCATTAGGCCACGAGCTGACCCATCCTAACCCGCCGAGCCGCGGGCCACACAGGCTAGGGGTCAAGTTGGGCTGGGCAGGACCATAAGCAACCTGGGCACAGCCTGACCCATTGACATTCCTATAGTTACATTACAAAAACATCTGAGAGTTTACTATTCTATACAAACTATCTAACGTAAAATGGAATGCTGACATAAATATTGTAATTAAACTCCTCAGACATTAGCTGACTAGACCTTCGAGTCATTCTTGTTTCCAAAGTTGACAATAGTAAACTGCTACTAGATTGCCTTAGAAGCTAGGTCTCCTCAGTATCTAAAAAACAACGTTACAATTTTGATGAATTTTGCGAACTCGGTGAGTGAACCATTATCGATGTACTCACTCAAAACAAAACACAAATATCACAAGTATATAACATAATTCAATCAGTATCTCACATCATTAAGAACCAAATCTCATATATCACATCATTCAGAATTTAGTACATGATCACATTATACATCATATTTCAACAAGCCCATTATGAATACAAACATTTTATATAATCATTTTAGAATATTCAATCATTCATATCATCAACATGTACACAAACTTTGCATACCATTATATCAACTCAATTTAGTCATTCTTTGCAATCATTCACATGATCCATGTAAAGATATATATGCAAATGCACACGAGACTCTACTTTTTTTTATTTTGTTGTGACCGTGCGCCTATTTAACTGTCTCGTAACCCTTATAGATACCAGGCTCATTTCAAATATTGTCTCATACCCATTGTGGATACCAAACTCATTAATCGTTGAACCTTTGGCTCTTTGTGCACATTTCCTGAGCTTTAAGCTCTTGTTCACGTTAATCACTCCGGTCACAACTCCTTTATCTGATCATGCATATTAATGTCATGGAATGCATCATTTCACATATTATGCTATTAGTAACTTTCATTCAGTGTGCACAGTTATTTAGCATATTTATCGGATATGAGCCTAACATTCAACATACAGTTGAGAATACATCTCATGCACATTAAATTTGAAAACACTTCCAATATAGTCCCGAATATCAAACTCGTCGAACCAATAATGTTTGGAATATCACAATCATATCAGTAACAGTTCAACACCTGAAAGTTAATTAAAAACAATTCAAACATGGTGAGAAAACATCTAGGTTAACCACATAATTCAAACAGAAGCACATATATAATTGAGATTACACATCTAGGTCAACTCACAATACGCTCCAGATAATTATTGCCTTGACGACCCGATAATGTCTAGATGTTGTCGGTCTATTTGTGCTTCTATATCGTGCAATACATATATAATTACACATTACTAACTTGTTTAATCAATTGAGTACTTAATCATACACATGTATATGTGTTATATTCAACGCATACTCAATTGATTATCCCAGGTATGTATCCTTATTCACAAGTCTTGATCATTAATTCTTCATAGATTGTATATATCTAGTTTATAATTAGGTTTATGCCTTAAGTAAGTTTGATTACCCTCAATTCATTGATCATACATTCATCAATCCTTTCCATTATATATTTACACAATTACCCAATTCTCATTTAATTATATCCATTTTATTACTTATATCCTTTGGATTACATTTGCATTCATAAGAATATCTTGATACTATTAACAATCATACTTCCCAATTCATATACATTAATATCAAACAATCCATTTCTTAATTTATAACCTCAATTAACAACTTAAATTTATCAAACACTTAATCACTTAATCAAGCAACTTTCTAGGTTTATTTGAAGTCCCAATCATGTCCTAATGCACCAAAGCAAAGCAACTTACCCTTATATGGTTTAACCATCACACAAAATATATTTGTTTTTCACTTCAAAGCATTGCCCATGATCGTGTCCTTCCCACGATCATGGGACAGGTAAACCTAAGGTATTCCTTCATTTTCCTTCAAATATTTTTTCCCCGTTTTTAACATCTTCATACCAAATTCAACACATCTTCATCATAGTCCATTACTTATACCTCAATTATAACTTAATTATACTTCAAATCCTCACCAATTCCATATCCAATTCTAATTCAAATCATTCATTTGGTACCTTACAAATTATGATCTTTTATGCATCAAAATCAAAACAGAACTATCATTCATCGATCATACATATATTCCTAGTTCTTTCGCATTTCAAGATCACTATATTAACACTTTTCTTTAACATATATTCACCTTCATTATACCTCAAAATCCAATCTAATTCATCCATAAAATAATCTATAACTTTCGGTTTTTTATACATCAACAAACAAGCATAAAAGTGTTTAAGTTTATACATCATATTCCAACACACTTCAACATTAACATCATATGCAATCCATCTCGATCCAATCATCATAAACTTTCTATTACCACATTCCATAAAGATAATCTTTTACTTACTTATCTAGCTCAAATTCTAGCTCAAAGATCAAGCTAATTCAACTCTCCATGCATGCAAAATCATCACAAATTCAAGGTAATAACAGGTTGGTTTTCGGCTAGAATAAAGGACAACCATAATCTGATTCTTTAACTATCTTGTGAAGGCTAAAAAGCATGGATTATTGGTGTAGCAATTGGAAATAAACGTAGACAAAACACAGGGATGTAAAGTTGAGAGAATTTCGGTGGTGTGAGAAGAAGAAAGAAGAATAAATGAACAAAACTGATTTTGCTCCTGCAAAAGCATAACACCTTAGGTGCTAGGTGTCACCTTATTACCATGATATAGGTCCCTAAACATGTAAGTCATTTGTCCCTTCCTTAAGCTGCCAATTGTCACCAACATGTTAGGCCATTTGTCACTCCATGATTAATTTCATTTGTCAATTAATTACCTATGTCAAATATTACTCAATTATCTATGTCAAATGTCACTCAATTGTAGGCTTAGTCATCCTAATTTTTCATGTGTTCACTTGTCTTATCACTTGGCATTTTTCTAGACTAAATGTACATTTAAATGCATCAATTTTCCAATGGTAACACAATTAATTTCAAGTTTACCAATTATAATCCACCAAACTAAAATTAAAGACATAAACAATAAGAAATTCACAATTCACATCATGAACATTTGGTCCACATGTGTTGTTCATTTTACACGTCTTTCATTTTATTATTTTAAGGGTAAAAGATAGATCATTCCTCTAGTTCGAGATCTTTCCTCTAGTTCAAATAATCTTTTAAAAACTCCATGATCTTAAAAAAAATTTGAAAACACTTTCTAATTTTCAGTTTTTTTAAAATATATGCTTTTAGATTTTAATTAAAAATAATAATAAAGCACACGTAATATGAACATGATATATAAAACACACGTAATATGAACATTATACATAAATTGAAAATTTTACCATAAAATAACTTTAACTTTAACCCTTTTAAAGATTCAAATTAAACTTTAACATTTTCAAAACGTTCATAACAAACCTTAAATAATATCACATAAATATGTGGATGAGATTAGTCAAGAAACGATCCGAACACCAAAAATAAAGCAGGTGTTTTCATTTGCTCCCAGTGTCTCAAACTTTCCAAAACAAGCTTCACAACTCTTTATAAAGGTCAATTTTCTCTTTATTTACTCTATCCTTTTCAAACTTATTTAAAAATATAAATGTTAGTAGTAAACTTTAAATTACTAAAATTACATCTATTTCTCATATTTTTATTTATTTAGAACTCTAAAATAATTAAATTTTGGTACCACATCATTTAGATAAAATTGAAGGAAATATGATAAATAAACTTATATCTATTTAAATAGTAAGAGATTGATATTATTTTTTTAAAAGACCAATATTAAAATTTTGTTATAAACTACAATTTATCTACATTTTTTTGTAAAAATTGAAAGTTGTATTAAAATTTTAAATAATTTAAAGAGAATTTATTCAGAACCTTCAAAAAGTAGTACTAGTGTACAACCATTAATAACTAGTTGCAGAGATAGAGAGAATTGCGGAGAAAAAGATGAAGCAGATGGTGACAAGACAAGTAAAGAGCGGCAGTGTGGGAGGGCCGATCTTAAATTCCAATTACTATACTTCATGTCAGCCTTTTTTCTTTCTTTGTTTTGTCCATTTCTATATCACTTTTGATCCCATTTCAAGCTCAAAAAA
>JAOSBM010000204.1:26788996-26801271 GCA_027568955.1 Erythroxylum tenue
ACTTCATGTCAGCCTTTTTTCTTTCTTTGTTTTGTCCATTTCTATATCACTTTTGATCCCATTTCAAGCTCAAAAAATTAAAAATTCATAAATCATCTGTTTATGTTAACAAGTTTATACTATGTTCTTTTTTTTTTTTGAGGGGATATACTATGTTCTATTAAATTTTATTTATATCAGTTCATTCTCTATTATATTAAATTTTATTTATAGATTTATATAGATCTATATAAATATGTGGATAAAATTAAATAACACTAAGTTGAAACACCCTAACATAAACATACCATCTCATTCTCCTTTTTGCTCCTACACAAAATCTTTAATCATTATTTCAAGCAAAAAGAAGGAAAAATATTATTTTTTCCATATTCAAAAAAAATATTACATGATTTTATCTTTGCCCATTTGTTGAATTACGAAGAGAAACAATTTTGCGACAATAACAGTGAAAGTCTCGCTAATATGCAGAGTCTAAAGAGGTCTAATAATACGTAATCTTATCCATAATCATAAAGAGACTGAAGACTATTTCTAATAGACACACATAAAAAATGAATGAAATAAAAATAAAAATAATATTTGTAATATACGTATATAATAAAATAATACTAATTAGACATAAAAATAAAATAGACATAAACCTAAATGTTATTTTATTGTTTCGTGTTTGAACAAAATTATTTTTAAAATTTTGAGAACTAAATGTTCAAAGAAAATTTTACAAAATTTTATCTTTACCTTTTTCAAAGGATGAAAAGAAATAATTTTGAAACAAGAAAAAAGAACAAAAAATGTAGTTAAAGGTCATAATCAAAGGTTTTTTTATATAAATATCAATAAGGTTATAATGAGATCCACTTTGAATGTGATGGAGGAAATAAAATGTAGTGAAAGTCTAGTTAATACTATATACAGAGTCTTAAAATGTCTAATAATACGTAGTCTTATCTGCAACAGAGAGAGAGACTATTTCTAACAAACACACATAAAAATAAATGAAATAAAATAATAATAATATTCATAATATGCATATATAATAAAATAATACTAATTAAACATAAAAATAAAAGAGACATAAAACTAAATGTTATTTTATTGTTTCGTGTTTGAAGAAAATTATTTTTAAATTTTGAAAACTAAATGTTTAAAGAAAATTTTACAAAATTTTATCTTTACCATTTTCAAAAATTTTGAAAAGAAATAATTTTGAAACAAGAAAAAACAACAAAAAATGTAGTTAAAGGTCATAATCAAAGGGTTTTTTTTTTATATAAATATCAATAAGGTTATAATGAGATCCACTTTGAATGTGATGGAGGAAACAAAGGGTAAAGGACACTTGGGATTGTACAAAACCCACCTCCAATGGCTTAGCTGACGTTTTGGTAAGAGAACAAAGAAAGGTCCTTCCTTTCTTTGCCGAAACTCTCATATTCATCATTCCTTTTGGTTTTTTTTTTGTAATTTTTTGTTTTTACCCCTTTCCCACCTCATAAGTCACTCCACTTATTAAAAAAAACTTATAAATAATAAGATCAAATCTTGATATGTCCAATTGAAGATCAAGAATCATTGATTAATAATCCAATATATATATAATTTAGTACATTCATTAAGGTGGATAAGTAAGCAATAGGTAAGTATGTGTGACTATAGGCTTACAGAAGAAAGAAATTTAAGCGGGTTGGAGGAAAAAAAAAGTTAATTATCATTTAGACAACAATTTCAGCGGTCTGAAATTATTTTAAAAATTTTAAAAATTAAAATTTTATATTTAACATATCGAAATCTTCACTTAAATTTGAATTATTTATTTGAATAATAATATATTAAAATTAAATAATTTTTTAATTATTGTGTGTATTCAAAGATTTGTTTTGCATGTACTTAAAAATAATAATTATTACATGTTCCCTTTAGTAGAAAAAGAAAAAAGTAAAGGGGTTATTTCAAAAGCTAAGGTAAAGAAGGGAATCAACTGCCAAAACTGGGCTGACAAAGTCAAATGCTTCCTCAGCTAGCTATCACTTAAATGGAAGATACTCTCTTCAGTACGAGTACTACTTCATAAATTCGTGAAAAAAACCCTTTTTCCCTGCATTTTTTTTGGAATTTAATTATAAAAAATTATTTTAACTTCATCAACTTGTCCCTCTCAACTCTCAACTATCTGAGTAATGTACTTTTCATCTTCCTTCATGAGTTTGATTCCGAAATTTGTGTACTTTCATGTTTATGGATTTTGTCACGATGAAGTTTATGATGTGATACTTTCATCATACTCTGTTGTTTGATAGCCCTTAAAGTTGAAATCTGATATGATGAGAGAATTGAAAATTTTAAGTTATGAGATACTAAATTATTTTTAAGTTTTAACCCTAAGGCGTACGCGAGTTGATAAGGGATTCTTCTAGCTTAAGTGAGGTCGCGAATTTGAACCGCTCTCATGTATACAATCGTTTAAAACTTGAAATTAGAGCTTTGTCTCTCGCAAGGGACCTATCCAGTTCGAGCGGAGCTTAGTCTGAGAGTGAATGACTTAAAAGTATCTTTCTATAATTGGAACCCTCCTAAAATACCTCGTGGGAAACCAATTTTTTTGTAAAAGTTTTGTTAACTTTTTACCGTTCTCCAAATTATTTTTAGATGAATTAATATGTAATTATAAATTAATAAATATTCTAAACAATGTATACGAATAGATCATATCTTGTAAATTATCTATCTTTTGTCAATCCACGTTTCTGTTTATCCTTTTTTTCTCCTTAATGAGCAAAAGATTGGACCACTTAGAATGATATGATAACTTTTTTGTCTCGTCCCATTCCTATAGAACCTATCACTAAAATACCCCTAGAGGGGGATAGGATTAAGCAGAGCGAAAAGGGTTTTCCACGAGATGGGACATGAAAACTATTCACCCCACACAAGGTTTACTAGTTTGAGTAAGTTTGGAATGAGCCTCGCGAAAGCTTGAGGCGGATAAACGAAATTTTGTTTTATGCCTCCGAGCTATATATCCTCGTTTAATTCTGGTCATTGAATAAAGGAAAACTAATTTTAAAGTTAAGAAGTTAAGATGGATTTGATTGGTTCAAACTTAAATTTTAAAAAAAGTTCAGATTCAAAGTATGCTAATGACCGACCCATTATGCTGCTAATTCTACTTGAGATTATTACTTCAATTACTCTTAAGTAAGATTTTGCAAATGTGATATTCACTAAATATAATTAGGGAACTTATGCAAGCAATAGTGTGATCTTGAGAAATGACATTCTAAAGATGTTTGTGGGTCATCTAAATCTCCTTTGGAGATCCAATCTTAAGCATGGTTTATGAACAGTTTAAGGGCAGAGAACTTTGACATTGTTGTAGAATTTTAGTTTGCATAATCTTTGATTAGGTTAGTGCAAGTCACTTAATCAAGACCGAAAGTTGAAAGGCACATTGTCTACTTCGATTGATGTAAATATAATTGGATAGTTTAGGGATAAACTCTTTTATAATTAAAATTTTATGCTTGCCATTTGAGGAATAAGTATTAAACTTTTATGTACTACCCTTAATAGATCATAGAGACCAAAGCTTAGGGTAATGCAAAAAAGCTAGCTAGAATATGTATTCATTAATCTGAAAATCATTTGTGATTTTTTTTTATTCGAGGAAACCTCATAGGCCGGTCAAGTGGACACACCTTTTCGAGGGCTCAACTAGCGAACCACCTCACAGGCAGGTCAACCGAGCGCACCTCATCATTGAGGGCCCAACTAGTTCTCCACCTACAGATAAAATCTCGACTGTCCCAGGCTCTTACAAGAGGGGCTAGCATGGAATCGAACCTGGAACCTAATTGAAGCTAAGTCCCGTTCTCAACCATCAAATTTAAGCATTTAACATTAAATTTAATATTTGGCACCAACTTCACCAAGTTTGAGAAAAAAATTCTTCACGACAATTTCCACCCATTACTTCAGACAAAGTCAGGATTTGATTCAATTGATGAAATAAATTTTAAAAATTTTTATAATTTAAGAAATTACAAGCTCCAGAACATAAGATAATAACTTATCTAAAGTTTTGAAGAGAATAACTGATAAGAGTGAAAACAGATTAAATATTTTTTAAAAAATATGTAATTTATGAATTATAACTTATTTAAAGTTTTGAAGAGATTAATTGGTAAGAGTGAAAAATAGATCAAATAATTTATCCAAAATATATAATTGTATAGTAGACAATTTATTCTAATTTATACTTTAAAATAATGGAAATTATTAAAAAAAAGTCAAGGGGATCAAAAGTGTAATCATACAACTATGATGTGTAGGCTCAACACAAATCATCTACCAAGCTACTATATTTTATAGTGTTGTCCTACGTCCAATCCACCGGCCTACAAGAGAAGGATTGCACATCTTTGTCACTATAGCATATTAGTCAAAAAGAGATAACAAAAACTCACTTAATGGAATGACTATGAAATGGGAATTTTTCACTACATCAATTTGGTGATAACATGAAGGAAATTTTCATTATAAGGCTAATATTTTTCGAAAATTCTCTCGTTATCATGCATTACGGTTCGAAAAAAATTGATATTCGGATGAATTAATTATAAAACAATTCAAATTTTAGTCAGTTATGTAATTTACGTGTGAAAATAGTACTAAAATATCTTAATTTTGATTTTTTACAAAAATATTATGAGATTAAATTCTTCGTTGATGTAAATTACGTGACGAGTTGTCACGTGACTACAATTAATACAAATTTAATTAAAATTTCTCAAAGACTATAAAACTTGTTTTTCTCACAGCAAACCTTAAGATTCAATCAAAAATCTTCTTTTTTCTTCTCCAAGTCTTTGTTTAGTTAAAGGCTAGTGATTAGGCAAATCATGGCAAAGAGGTTTTAAGGTAAGCAACGAACTTTCTATATTAAATGGAAAAGGGTATGATGGGTTACAGATCATACACTAATTAATCAATGATAAAGGGAGTCTTAGTGGCAATGACAATTATGAAACTCCAGAGAAAGTAAGCAATCAATCCACTTGAACACCATCTATGGAACCTATTCTGTAGTAAAACTGACGTCAATAGTATTGATTTTTAATGCTTTAAGATGATTATGAGACCCAGACTTAGGCTTAGACCTAGGAAAGAGAGTAATACGTGTTAAGACGCTTCGAAATCCTTAAGAGGAAGCTTATAATTCAAGGTAATTATGATCTTTGGGGATTTTCTTTCTCTGTGACCTATAAGATCCTATCGTGAGAGTGATCACATCTACCGACATTTTAAAAATTGAATTGAAAATTAAAGCGAAAAGATAAGTAGTTTAAAGTTTAAAAAATTAACTGATATTAAATTGTCATAAAAAAAATTTGCTAAGAAAAAAGTGAGCAAATCTCACAAAATGTCAAAAACATAAAACTCCCTAATATAATAGACCCCTATTAAATCATAATCAATCTATCTACCATTATTAAAGGGACTTGCCTCAAAACATAAAAATCAGGAGAAAAATCAAAAGCAAGATGGAAAAGGGAGTCAGCAGTAAAATTCCCTTATCTCATCTGTAAATGTAACTATGTAAGTAAGTTTCACATTATTAAATCGCTTCAGTAAGTCTAGAATTCTGTCAACAAGAGACTAACAACCTAAATTTGCTTGAACATTACTGGTTAATATCTTGACAATAATCTCATTATCACATTTTACAAGAACATCCAAATAGGCAAGATTATAAGCGAGTTGTATACCATAATAAAGAGCCTATAACTCAGCATGAAGAATATAATAACGACCCGCCCTTATCTTATCTATCGAAGAATTTGAAGTTTAATTGAAAAAAGAGACTAGAAAATAAAAATTAATTAATTTATTTTAATTTATAAAAATTGATTAATTTACGAAACTGACCAATTAATTAATAAATTAGTCGATTTTTAACAATAATAGTTAATAAAATAAATCAAATCGAAATATAAAAAATCAAATCAAAAATTCAACCAATTTAAAACTTTTACTTTTAAATTGACCCAACTGTTTAAATTTTTTAATCATTTACGTTTACAAATCGGTGCATTTTTTCTTCCTAGAGTGTGGTGTAACTACTACTTTCACTTCCTGGAAAGGCAGTAAAAGGAAACTTGAAAATCGCAAATCAATAATTACCGTACCTCGTGTTCTAAGTCTAGTGAGTCCTAATGTCCCTATTCGTTCGTGTGTCATAAAAATAGAGTAGAATGAAGCTTAGGTTTCAAGGAAGTAATAGGTATAGTGTAATGAGTATTTACATAAATGATTGATTTAATCTCACATGTAAGGTGGGTATAAAAAAATTATATAAAGATTAATCGATTTTTATTTAATTATTTTTATTTATTACTTCTTTTAATTTAAAATTGAAATTGTTGTTAAGTAAGTTTAGAGAGTTTGGTATAATTTAGTTCCACATTACAAGGAGATAAGACTACGTAGAAATCTGAAGAATTTTAAAATTTCAGAATTTACCTCCTCTAAGATTTTTGGGTGGGATCTTAAGGGCTTAGGATTAATCTGATTAAGCTGAGATACCTAATGTAATTAAAAAAAAAATAAGCTAAATTGGACTTTGGGAATATCTGAGAAGAAGTTAAAATTAATTGATATCTCAAAATTAATGTTTTAAAAATCAGACCAAAAGTTAAACCAATAAGATAAGAAATTTAAAATTTACAATATTTAACTAGTATTAGATCATTATAAAACTAATTAAATAATTAATAAAGTTGAAGAATTTAAAATAAGATTATAATGTTTAATTGAAAAGGAAAACTAATAAATAAAAATTAGTTAATTCATTTTAGTTTATAAAAATTGATTAATTTTCAAAAATCAACCGAGTAATAAATAAACTCGTCAAATTTTAAAAACAAGAGTTATTAAGTAAATCAAGCTGAAAAGTTAAAAACCGGATTACAAATTAATCAGTTTAAAATTTTCACAATTAAATCAATCGAACAATTCAATTTTTCATTCATAACCGGAAATACATTTCTTAAAATTTAGCGAACTAAATTAAGGAATGAATGGTTCATTATGTCACACCAATAGATCACCTTAAGATGAAGGTCAATTTCCTATTGGCCATGAATGGTTAAAGATAAATGTTGAATTGAAATATTTACCCTTTTGTTAGATGAAATTGAAAAAAAAGAGTAATTTAGGTAATAATCCACTACTTAAAATGGTAATCCCAGGGTCAGATCAGCTGCTTATCAGTTACAAAGTTGTCGATAAGCTTATTTCATAAGAAAAAGATGTAGATCACAATCATTTCAAGATCACCAAAAGAACTAATCTAAGAGGTTGAAACATTTATAATAGTTCATACTCCCAAAAAACTCAAAGAGCAGAAGTTAAAGTTGTGTAAACAAAGATGGAACAAAGACACTACGAGCTATGCAGAGGACTTCAATGCGATCAAGTTTTGGGGTGAGATAAATCATAAATCTTCCGATGTATAAAACAAAAATTCCAACGGCCTTTGCTACTATAACCTTCCTAACCACGATTTTTTTAGGCATTTCGCCCGGAAAAAGACTACAAGTGTAATAGAAGCATCTGTTGACGTACAAATGGAAAATATAACCGTACTGACTAAAATTGAAAATTTGATAGTATATTTCCCCTAAATATACTGTCAAAAATATATCCATAAACTCTACAATTTGTTTTCAGACAGACTTACCAAAGAATTGCAGCACGCATTGACATCTTCCTTGGCAGAACAAGCTGAAAAGCAGTATCCAGAACATAGAAACAAAAGTTGACTTAATCATACAGTTTCTGATTCATAGGCTCGCATGGCATCTTGTAGATATTGCACAGCACCATTGTAATTCAGGAAGCCCATGAACCAAAATTCATGATTATCAGATGAGATAACTTGGATATATTTCTCAGCAGAATTTGTTCTGCTCGAAGAAGGATTGATTGCTTTGAGTTGATGTAATGGGATGACAACCTATTTCATAGAAAAAGTAACGGTAAGAGTACGGAAGGGAATTACAGAGACATGCATCAAGAAGGGGAATGCCAAGTAAATGTATATCGCAGAACGAGCGAGGAATAACACGATACACCAAAGTGTTGGAAACCTATAATTATAAAGGTCCAACAAGTTATTGGCAGAACTTTCACACCCAAGAACAGTTCGATGAAGAATATCAGCAATTCATTTTATTGATATATTAAATCTCGAATGGAAATTTTTCTTATACCTATATCTCTCAGTAACCAGTAAAAGCATTAAAATATGACACAATTTTAAAGATAGCACTCTACTTCGCTGCCTATATATATGTAGGTGCATAACTATAAACAAATACAATTTTAAACATCTATTAAGTACATAGACCTGTAATGACTTTTCAGGCCCAATTAAGTTTCCTCTCAAACCTATAACAAATACCTTTATCCAATTTCCTAACATTTTGCAAACAGAAGATACAACAGAATTCCGTTCCTGTGTTGAAAATGAAGAACAAACTACCCTACAAGACATCTTGTGGTGAAAGATATTAAACCGTAATGATGCATAGAGCACACAGTATCAATGATAGGTTTTTAGTAGATTTTCCGCCCGTTAAGCCCTCCCTCCCTCCTCCTTTCATGCAAAACAGAAAGACTTCTCTTTATGATTCTTAATATTTTTGACACAGAATCTATTCCAATATTTGTACTCAAGCATTACCTAAATCAAATCCCATATTGCCACCTCTCCTATCCAAAACAAAAGGTTAAGTTGGAATATTGGAAGTACAGGATATCAAAGTGCAAGAGAAAAAAGAGGTTCCAAAACTCAAAACAAGTTTTCACAGCTTAGTATGCAATAAATTAATGTGAATAGCTTACAGGTCATCCACATCGCATTATGAAATATTAATCTCATGGCTGTATCTTTGATCTCCAAAATAAGGTTTGCCCTATCATATGAGACAGCAGTGCATCTATGATAACATACCTTATAATAGCTCCATTCAGTTTGTTCGCCAGATTGGTATGACAGGGGATTATCACTACAAAACGCAAGCTTCGCTGTAGATACATATAAAACCCCCATAACAGGCCCATCCGATGTGGACAGATAACACGCATATGAATTTTGGAGAATCTCTTCAGGGACTGTCTCAAATGTCTGTCTAAAGATCTTCTCATAACCACCTTCAGCTAGAACTTTTGTTCCTTGGGCGAGTCTTCCCAGAGCAGCCTCAGTAAAGCTAGGTGACGTTTTCACTAATTGGAGGTAAAGCAAGACAATTTAGTGACATTCTCAACTCATCTTGGAGTGCAGTCCACTGAAGCCTAATCTATTTCATGATTTTATAATACGTACAATAATAAACATGTTAAAAAATAGAGACAAGATTTTCTAACAAAATAAAATCACATTTACTTCAGTACCAAGGGAGGATTCCAAAACTATAGAACATGTTGAAAATAAATAAGCAAGAATTTCACATCAAGGTTCAATCACACATCTTCTCTTTCAAAACTTTCACTGAGAACTTAAAGAAATATTACCAGAAAATTGGATGTAAAATCCCCATATTCACAAAGTGATAATCTAGGGAATCCCAGATACAAGATATCTCAACAACCATATTCCTTAGCTGGGGGCAAAGCCGGGGAGAAAACACCTGTTCTCTTAACCTTATCGGTTTCAAATTCCACAATATTGTGTACCAGAAAATTGTGGAAAATATGCCAATGCACACTAAAAAAGCTACCAAAAATTCCACAATTCATTACAGTCCAAAGCCACAACCATTGATCAGATCTCCTCAGTCTACCATTCTTCAGCTATTCCGTACTCCTAATTGATAAACAAATTTCCGATCATTGAACACTTGAAACAATAGATAAAACTCAGTTCCCTACCAGTTCATCTAGTCGTTGAAGTTCCCTCACAACATCAAAGTCAGACTGAATGAATTTCACAAGCATGCTATCTCCTAAGTAATAATCAGATGTAATAATGATATAATTAGATCAACAGTCAATATCGGAATTAGATCAACTGTCAATCATCCCACCTAACGAAAAACAAAGAGAAATGCAAAACAGTTATATCCGACGGTTAATTAATTACTAACAGTGCTGCCACGTGTTCCCAGCGAGATCTTCAGCTTTCCTACTCGCTTCTCCAACCTTCTTTCCCCATCTTCCTAGCACGTTCTTCACGGTCCCCATCCTCTCTGCTCAAACAATGACACAAATAATATTTGAAAAAACAAACAACAAAAATAACTCAATTTTTCATATATTTTGATTCACCTTTGAACGATAAGGAAGATGAAGAAGACGCCGGAGAAGAAGAAGTGTAGGGATTAGATCCATCGAAGTAAACATCTCTGCTGTTATCATAACTATTGCTATTGTTCCGAGAGTCGCTCACCAAATCGGGACTCCAGCGGACCGACTTTCTAGTAGATCCATTACGGTTAGCGGCTTGTAACAGCTCGCTTTCGGCGGCCGAAGTCTGCGATTCCGATCCGGCGACAGGGGGAATTTTGTTCGCCTCTACGTTTAGAGCATCGTCGGCTTTCAGATCCTTAAGAGTCTGATTACGCTGCGGATCCAGACCGTCCGGTTCGGGTTTCCGCTCCGTCTCCGACTTGGGGTGGGGTTCCATGTTCTAAATGATCGGGTCACGGTGGCGCGTGAAATTGAAGGAGTTTAACGTTGTCTTATTTTATACATATATTTTCGCTTTTGTTGTTTTTGCTTTTTATATTTTATTTTTCTTTGGAGAAAGTGAAGGCTTTGTCTGGGCGAGTGGTATTTGTTGGATTGCAGGATTAAACGGGGTGTCGTTTTTCGGCGCGTTTCAACTGAGTACCAAGTCCAACACAAGGCCCAAACAAATAGTTATTTACGGCTGATATGCTTGAAAATTGTGTAAATTAATTATTATTTTTAATTATATTAATACTAAATGATTACATGAATTTCCTCTTGAATTAAAATTTTTTAAAAATGATTAATTAATAATAACCTAGGATTATAAAACTAATTTTTCTTATAATAAAAAATTCAAAACTATTATTCTTTGGGGAGCATACCAAATACATTATTAATAATATATGATTATTGATTAATCACATATTCTAATTAAGTAATTCAAAATTAACAATTAACTCAATTTGATTAAATCAAAGGCCTTGTTGTGAATCCATTAGTAGGGATGGTAATGGGCTAGCCTATGAACCCATATTCATATGTATTTAATGGATCAACTTATGGATCAGATCCAAACTCGATTAAACCTAATTAAAAAGGTTGTTATTTTATACTTTTATTTTACAAAAAATGGCAGGACTGACTTATAGGCTGGCCCATTGTCATTCCTATTCTTTAGTTTTTTTTTTGAAAATTTTCATTTGTTATAATATAAAACAAATTTATTTTAATAAAATTTCATGGCATCATCCTTATTAGTTATTATTACTTACAAAATAAATAACTTAATATTGAATTATGTAAAAATAATTAAATTATTAATAATTAAAAAACTCGAAATTGATTAAAAAATCTTGAGTTATTATTGAATTTATTTTGTACAAGTCATAATTTTCTGTCCTCAAGGGGTGTGGCTCGATGGTTGAGAGCGGGGCTTAGCTTTAGTTAGGTCTTAGGTTTGATTCCATGCTAGCTCCTCTTATAGGAGCCTGGGGTAGCCAGGATTTTACCTATAGGTGGAGAACTAGTTGAGTCCTCGATGATGAGGTGCGCCAGTTGAGCCTTCAAAAAGGTGTGTCCGCTTGGCCTGCTTAAGAGGTTTCCTCGAATAAAAAAATGACATAATTTTTTATTTTATGTAATAATAACAACAATAATAATTTCAATAACAATCTAGTGAAAGTTTCGGTGAAACGGAGGATCTATAAAGGTCTAACAATACATAATCTTATTCTAACAGAAGACCTTTTTTATAAAAATGTATCTAAAAGTCAACTAATCTTTTAACCAAGATGAGATAAATAAGTTTAAGGGCCCGTTTGGTTGAGCTTTTGTCAGTAGAGCTTTTATTAGTAGAGCTTTTGTCAGTAGAATTTTTTTGAGAAGAACTTTTTTAAAAGCCAGTTTGCTGTTTGGTTGTCAATTAAAAAATCAACTTTTTAAAAAGAGCTTCATAACTGTTTTGCAACATAAAAATAAAAAGCACTTTTATTAATTTTAACTATATTTTATTTTATAATAAAATTATTTAGTAAAATTAT
>JAOSBM010000204.1:27012384-27024897 GCA_027568955.1 Erythroxylum tenue
CATGTTAAGGAACAGGTCTCTTCACACCAGTTAGGCCACCCTTGTGTAGCACGAACACGACAAAATGGAGCTGTGTTAGCGTGTCGGACACGTGTCCGTGTTGGACATCTACTGACACACAGTTCGGACATATCTGAAAACCGCTCGGACATTGCTTAACAGAATATATGCTTCATAAAATATATGCTCCATGTTTTTTTAGAGGGGCTTATAAAATATCAAATATGTATGAATTATCAAGATGTTGAAAGTCTTGAAATACATCAATCAATATATATCATATTATAAATTCTGAATTTTTTTCTTAAATTTAAATTTTATAATATATATATATGTCGTGTCCGTGTCCACCAAATTTTAAAAGTTGATGTGTCCTCGTGTTCGTGTCCGTGTCGTGTCCCGTGTCCGTGTCTATGCTTCTTAGTACGGAAGATTAACTGGAGTTCACCTGGTTATTTATCTCGGGATCTGTCAAGTTCCCCAGACAGCTTCTAAAGAATTCGTACTTGGTTATGCACTGAAGTTTCACTTACAAATCTGGTAGCGAAAGGATTATGAAGTAGATCAAACTTCCATTTCTCTCAAGGAATGTAAGTGAAATTAGCATATACAAGCCAATCTAGTAAATTTAATTCTATAGAACATATCTTTAAAAAACGCAAGGAACAGAGATCAGGAAGATAGAAAGTTATAAGATAGAAAGTTATGTTCAGATTTGTAATAGGATTTGTAGGTGGTAATTCACTCAAGTTGTTGCTGCAGATAAGTACACATAAGCTGCAGCAATTTGAGCGTATGTGTTTCTTAACATTATGAAGAAACTAGTGTGCGTGTGTGTTACAATTTATAAGAACAATCTATCAGACATTGAACACTTCTATCTACGAGAAATGTTCCTATTGTAAGAGTGGAATTCAGAATCGAATAAAGCTGAAGACTTTGTATCTACTTGCTGCTACTCAAAATGTTGGAATTTGAGCTGTTCTCATTCTGCAATTATTGGTTTACCTCAAACTTCAGATGCCAGTGAAAACAGAAGGTTCACACTCATAAAGGAAGGATCGAATCCCGACTTCTGTTATATCTTGACGACGAGGATTTCCCACTAGATGAAGAAGACCTTTTCATTGACAGAGGTCCCTTCTGCAATGAAATCCCGATCGAAGAACTTTTGATCAGGTTGCGAAAGCTTGAACTACCACTACTTCCTCGCTTAGAAACTCTCTTTGACTTCAAATTCTTTAGGTGTTCCACCTGAGTATCCAAGTTTGCTTGTTTAGCAGGAACTATGTTAGCCACAGAACTATAAACTGCGGAAGCAGAAGAGGAATCCAACGACACAGACCTCCTCAAAGGTTGCATTTCTGGCTCTGTTGCCTCTCTACTGCCAACAAAATCACTTAACATCCGAGAATGACTCCTCAAAACATTGTGAGAAGAACCCATCTTTAAGTTTTCGACAACTGATTCATCCACATGTGGCAAAGCAACAACATTATCATCTCCGCTTCTCACTTCACTAGTCCCATCTTCCACTGCTCGATTACTGATTAATCCACCATGATTCACAGAAGTCTCAATCTGGGATTCTTCAGTAGAACTTAAATCAGCTCCCATGGGCACCAAAGAAACAGCCTGACCATCAAAATTCTCGCACAGTATAGGGGCACGACATAAAGGGCAGTTCTTGTGGGATCTTAACCAAGTGTCAATACAAGGCAAGTGAAAAGCATGATTACACTTGGGTAAAAGCCGAAGACTTTCATCTTCTTCAAACTCGTTCAAGCAAACAGAGCAATCCGTACCTTCTATCAGCCCTTCATCTTTATTATACTTGAACACTGCGATTGATTCGATCACAGATTGTTGCAAACCTACGGTGTTGATATACCAAATTGGGTGATCAACCACATCACCTTGATTACCATCAGGAAAGCTGTTCTGTGTACCAAAAATCATGCGCATGCTTTCCATCCTTCTCGAATTCCTCCGCCTGGAATAATAGATTTTAAAAACTGTGCATAAGATGCAAAAGAGAAGAGCAGCACCAAGCATACAACCCACGATAGTCATACTATTTATGAACAGATGTTTATGTGCCTCATCATTAACGTTTGGAACCATATGCGATATTAGTCGTGACGGCGGCGACGGCGGCGGTGGTGTAGGTTCAGTAAACAAATTCCCCTGAACTACAAGGATCTTACATACAGTAGGACAGATTTTAAAACAAGAACCATAACAGGAACCATCAATGTTCCAAGATGGGCTGCAATCAAATCGACAATTCGTAGTATCCGAAGTCAAAATTCTGGGTAATACAACATGATTTCTGCTCTCGGACTCCATTTCACTAGAGCAGAGCAAGAAACAGAGGAGGGAGACTCATACCATCAAAATAAATGACTTCGCTTGTGGAGGAAACGCGAAACAAAAAGGCGTTAAAGATAGGGCCACTTCCCTCACAAGCTACGATCTTTGGATTGGAAAGTGACAGAAGAAAACACCCAGTTCTCTCTTCGCTTTCATTGGAAGATTTACTGAGCATGGTTGAGTCATGTAGTGCGAAATTTCCTTGGGGCTTTGAAGAAGTCAATGGGTTATCAGGTCTTTTACGCGTATACTAAGTGTTGCGTCACTTACTAGACAACTTCTTTTGAAGCGTACGACTTGGAAGATTAGGAGGACAAGAAACACCGACAAGAGATCGGCATAGCTAAATTGAGAGCGGGCTTGAAAGTGTCTGAATCAGGCTGAGATCGAAATTGCCCAAGCCCCAGCTGAGTACGAAAACATATTTATACCTAAATTTGGTTTAAAGCTTGATTTAGTCTAATTGAGTTCAATTAAATATTTATTTTTATTTTTAAATTTTGAAAATAACGTCATTTAAGTTAAAGCCATATCCTTTCACTTAAAATTTTGACCTTTAAACTAGGCAGGTACCTCAAAGTCCAAACTTTACCCAAAGCTCAACATTAAAAAAGTAAGCCAGGATCCCAATCCTATAGTACTAGGCATTAACGAACTGTTTATTAAAAATTGAACTGTTATTTATCGTCATGTTTATTAAGAAAGTAATAAAAACGCTGACTGACTTATTCACTATGTCGGTCATTTTGACGTTAGAGTCACATATTTTGATACAACACCTATAATAAAGTGCTATATGATCCTTGTAGAGGATCTATTGAGACTTTATTTCCCTAATCTTGTTGTGTAATCTGGTTCATTTTCCCTTTATAAAAAAAAAATTAGTCCAGCCTGAATCCGATCAACCCAGGTCGGTCCTGTTAACTTTGAAGTGGTGGGTCAGACTAATTTTGCCAATATATTTTACTTTTTTGTGTGTGAACAAATGGTACGAGATAATCTGAACGTATCAAAGACGGAAGCCTTGGAGCTGGAGGGGATTCCAACGTTATGGTGACGTATCTGTTTCACCAAACACGCAAAGGAAAGAATCTTGTTTGTCTCGAAAGAAACATACCTGTCCCTGGAACTAACATTTCAGGATTTTCTCTAAAAAAGTCGCCAACTTTACTCTAGCCAAAAACCAGGGTACTCTATTTCTTGCAGTAATTTCTGAATTCAACTGTAAACCAGAAAGACTTATCTCACCAACCCACCTTTAATTTCTTTCACGCATCAAACTCTCTTAAGTTCCTTGCAAGAACTTCTCATCATACTCTCCAAATAAAGATCCATTTGCATGTAATAGTATAGGGCCAACCAACCATGGCAGACTTCTGGAGCTTTGTATGAGAATGATATGATGATGGGTTCTTTTCTTTCTCATAAATCCTGCCTTGACTTGATGCAGAATGGTGATCTACCTCCGCCAGCTAAGGTTCTTCCAGGTTCTGATAACATGGTCTTAGAGTCCATGAATAGGGTTTTTATTATGATGAGACAAAATGAAGATAATGATGATTTTGGGACCTGTAGCAGTGGTGAGACTACGAAGTTGGAGCTTCTGAAAGCGTTGAGATTGTCACAAACCAGAGCTAGAGAAGCAGAGAGAAACGCTGCAAGCTTGGCTAAAGAGAAGGATCGTGTTTCAAGTGCTCTGTTGAAGGAGTCAATGCAGCTTTATGCTTTTCGCCAATGGATGAGGTTGCTTGAGCTTCAAGTATTTAAGCTGCAATCTCAATGGGAATTCTGCTGCAGTTGTGGAAGACCAAAGACAACAGGAAAAGCATTGTTGAAGGATCCTGAAGGTGGAGATGGGGCTTCATGGTTTGCAACTTTGGCACTTTTTTTAAGCATTGCTGGTGTAGGACTTGCAATAGGTTGCAGATATTTTCTTTGAGTTCATCTTTTTTGTCCCAGCTTTCTGTCAGGTTTACTGTTTCAGAATGTAGTTTTGCAAAATTCAAGTTCTTTTAAAGTCCCAGAACATGAACACAACAAAGGTTAAAATATGCAGATCAAATGTAGAACATAACAAGAACTGCCGTTAGCATGTTAAAAGATATCAAAATGTAAGACAGAGACGATCAATGTTTACTTCTGATCACTTGTCTTTAAGTTGAATGTAACAAAACTCGGTATGAAAAGAAAAGGGTTACAACAATACAAGAAGATTGATGATTCAGTCAATAGAAATACACAAGAAACAAACTCACACCAAAGTTCTGGCTCATCAAGCACGAGACCATTTATTCCAGGTCCAACCAATCAAATGCAAAATCTACAATCAAGCTTGTACTCTTTAATTCTGTGTCTAAACGAAAATGGTTTGGTATAAGTTAGTACACAACATAGCTCCTTTGTTTCAAATCCGCAATTATTTACACATAGGAGTATATGCGTAAATAAGGCAAAAAGATGATAAATAGCTCATTTTGTCAGTAAGTGCATGACACTAGGTCTTCTGCCTTCAAATTTGCAAGTTTCCTCAACAGATCATTCCTCGGATACACCATCAGGTCGGTTGTTGTCGACTGATTTATTTGCTCCACCAGCAATACCATTTACATGGCCATTACCATCTGAACCATATACGTGTCCCATTTTTTCACGTTTAGTTTCCAAGTATCTCTTGTTCTCTTTTGTTATTGGAGTCAATAATGGCACCCTGCCTGAAATTGCCAAGCCATAACCTTTGAGCCCAACATATTTTGCGGGGTTATTCGTCATCAACTTCATGGTACGAACACCCAGATCTTGCAGTATCTGCAACATTAAACAACACGTTCGATTCCCAAAACAAGAGATTCTAGCATCAGAATTATAACACTTTAGCAACATGGCAAATAAATTCTTGAAATGAAAGGAAAAAATGTTTGGACATTGTAATGCAACCAAATCTTCCAAATAGAGAAATAGACAAGAAAATGTTTTGAGATGTTACCTGAGCTCCAATACCATACTCTCGTGAGTCAACAGGTAAACCTAGCTCCTCATTGGCTTCAACTGTATCACGTCCATCATCCTGTAAGTTGTATGCACGGAGCTTGTGTCCCAGACCAATTCCTCTACCTTCATGCCCCCGAAGATATACCAGCACACCCCTACCAGCTGCTTCGATTTGCTTCATTGCAAGTGCTAGCTGGTTTCCACAATCACATCTTGCAGATCCAAATATGTCGCCGGTTAGGCACTCAGAATGTACTCTCACAAGAACATCTTTCCCATCCTCAATTTCACCCTGTGGACATTATAACTTGCATTGTTAGAGCATTATGAGAACATATAACGACCAAAAGAATGAGACTTCTGCTTTGCAAGGAATCATCAATCTTTAAGATTCAATTACAGTAATCACAAATTCCTCCCTAACTATAACAAATACCAAATCTGTCTGAAAGAAATAAGCAGTTAAACATTCAAGCTGGTTTTTCACCCACTAAATTACAAGAAGCCAGCAGAAGAGTAATAGTCTATGTAGTATAAGGTATCTGCAAAAGCAAACATCAAGAATTGCCTATACATGTACAAACACATACAAAGCACTCAGTTTGGAGAAAATAAAACAAATTTCCTTGCTGTCCACTGAGATGTAATGCAGTTATTGTTGACGAAATATTCCCAAGTTAACTCTAATCCCTTAAAAGTAGGTTGAAGTTGCTCTGGCATACAAGCAAAGGATGCACATAATTGTAAAGCGTGTCAATACAGGGAAAAGGAAAACTTACTTTAACCATTGCAATATGCTCAATACCATCTAGAAGTGACTTATAACAGTAGGCTTTGAATGGTCCCCACATAGTTGGTATTGGAGTAGCAGCAGCCAGTTCCACCAACCTGTCTCTTTTCCTCCTATATCTGAATCAGAAAGTCAAATTTGTTGGCAAAATTATTACTTTCAACAATTAAAAGAGAAAGTTTACAACCAATAAATCTCTCTTCAAGCCAATCCCAAGAAGTGGCATGTAGACCAGTGATTTCTAGAGAAAAACTTCTTTCCTTAAAAGTGAAAAAAAAAACAAAAGGGAAGGTGTTACAGCTTGTTTACATCTGTAACCCATGCTCAATTTTGAGTCAGAATCTAGTCCAAATATGGAAATCAAGCAAAGAATTTTCTTAAGAAGACACATTAACAAACCAAATTACACATTTCCTTGTGTTTGAAAGGGTAGATTAGCCTGCATGCTCTCATTTTCCATTCAATTTGATATCGAGACTAAGAGATTAGCTAAACATGCTTATATTCAAGTGCATGAATATTTGGGCATTCAATTAAAAGAACCGATAGAAAATGCCTGAAAATATACCTTATTAGATCAGCAATGGAAATAATTTTTAATTTTTCTGCTTTAGCAAATTGGAGAAGCCTTGGCAATCTTGCCATAGAACCATCATCATCTACAATCTCACACAAAACTGCCGCAGGCTCCAATCCAGCCAGGACTGCAAGATCAACAGAAGCTTCTGTATGTCCAGCTCTTTTTAACACTCCTCCCTCCCTGTACTTGAGAGGGAAAATATGACCCGGGCGATTGAAATCTTTAGGTTTGGAATCTCTAGAAGCAAGAGTCAATACTGTTTTTGCTCTATCGCGAGCTGAGACACCTGTTGTAGTGCCATGTTTTGCATCCTTGAAAAACAGAATGCACAAGAAATCTTAGAACATAGTACAAACCATGTGACTTGTGCCAGCCAGATGGTTACAGACTATTGTCTTAATGCCCTTAACACTTATTTCTTAGAAAAATCTTATCCATGGTCAGACCAAAATCACAGGATTCAATCACTTGAAACAAATTTGAGGCATATAACTGCTTTAAAAAATACGAAAAAAGGTATTTCTACTATTAACCTCACTGCTTTAATTTATCCATTATACCGTGAAAGTTGTATCATACTCAAAGACCACAAATATTTCCAAAGCTCAACAAAGCGTGATGTTCTGCACATCACGCAATTGGAGACGGAAGAAGTCTAACAAAAACTGTAATGGCAGAAAAAAAAAAAAGCACATGGTATAGCTGTCTGGATTACTTTCCCAATAAGAGTAGTTTGCCTGCCTACGAGCCTGCATGAAAGTATGTGAAGGGGAATATGTTTATGACAAAGTCATTGTAATGAATCTACGAAGTAGGAACAGGTAATGAAGCAAAGAGCACCTGGAATACACTGGTTAGGAACACATACCTATGAAGTCCAGACTGATCAGATCCCAATATTAATTTTGAGAGTACATTAAAAAATTAGTGCTATCTACCTACCACTGTGACAGTGAAGGCTGTGCAGAGTTTCTCTTCATTTGCCTTAGGTGCTACCATCAGAGGAAGTTCCAACCTCTCCAAATCTTCTTCCTTCATACTTACACACACTATCCCAGTTCCATGCTTCACAATGAATGCCATAGCCTCTGGTGTTGCCTTTGATGCTGCCATTATCAGGTCTCCTTCATTTTCTCTGTCTTCATCATCGACAACAATTACTAACTGCAAGATTGACCCCGTTTAGTGACACAAAACCCTCTAAGTAAGTACCAATGGACATGGACACAAGAGTCGCAAAGCTAAAAAGAAAGCTAACCTTGCCGCTACGAATATCTTCAATGGCTTCTGGAATGGAATTGAATTCTCCAGTTGGGCGATCCAGGTCATGTTCTTCATTATTAGCAAAGAAACCACGACTAATAGGAGTTACTTCTGCAGCAAGTGTTCCAGAACATGAAGCGTCAGGTTGTAACTCGATCCCAGGTGGTTGGCTCAGTTTCTTGTCCACAATAACATCTTGTGCTGGTACGCCATTGCCATTGGAATAGGCAAGTTGATTTCCATCTTCAGATAGTAGTGAAGCTCTAGCTTTACCAACACCTTTAACACTTAAGCACAGTTTACTGGAGGCCACATCATTCAAGTACCCATTAACTGTGGTCGGATGCGAACAATGGAGACCGGTATATCCTCTGGGGGAAAAAACCCAGAGCAGGATTCAGAAAACATGTGAAATTAACAGAACATTTGAATATATAACTAACAGAACAAACCAAAAGTTGAAGTTTTGATACTTGTCGTACGCTTAAATCAAAAGAATACGACACGGGCAACAAAGAAATGGATCAAAAACCTTAAATACAGACCCACCCCGGCCCCAAAAATTAAATAACGTAGCAAAAAGATAATTTCTTTGAAAGAAAACTCACCGAAAATGAAAACGACAAGGAGATAAAGACGAACTGTAGAGACTGATAGCAGCAACCATCCTCCAAATTCTTTGGCTTCCCGTAGAGATAGAATCAAAATCTTAACAACCCAAAACGACACTTCAAAAGATGAAGAGAGGATTAAGAACACAACCAACCACAATGATAAGGAGAGAAGACCAAGAAACAATTAACGAACGCACGCACTCAAAGTGGCTATACGTAATACGTTACACCGCCTAAGCAGGACAGGAACAGAGAGGAAGAATCGTGTGGACGTGTCTAGTTACTTTTTATGATGACGTGGCAATTTCTGTCTGGATAGAATAGAATAGGTCACTTTTCCGCTTTTGTATGTGTTGCGTTGGAAAAGTTACAAAAACGACGTAGTTTCATTGTTATTTACGTAGATAATGTTTCATAGTTTGTGCTCGAGCCCATATTTTGGGGTTCCCTAAATTTCGGTCTGTCCTTTTAACTTTCGATGTGTTGAGGGCTTGTCCTGTCTTGGACTCTTTTTATGTACACTTTTGAGAGCTCTTTATGAAGGTTTCAGGATGGGCCTCGTCAGCTTTAGACTGAGCCCAACTTGTCCTCACCTATATTTATTCAATATATACAATGTTTGAAATTCTATCAATTTAATTATAAAATTTTAGAATTAGCCAATTTTTTAATTCAATTTTTTATTTAATTTAATTTAATAAGTCTTATTGTTTACAACTGATCAGTTTATTAATTAATCAGTTGATTTTTGTAAACTAATCAATTTTATAAACTAAAATAAATAATTAAGTTTTATTTAACAATCTTATTTTTTAATTGAACTTCAAAATTTTTTATCTAAAAGGACACCCTCTTTAAATTATATTTTAAATTTTTTAGTTTTATTCAATCTTTAATTTATTTTATAATGATTTAATACTGGTTTAACCTTTTAAATAGTGAACCTCTTATCTCATCAATTTAACGTTTGGTTCGATTTTTAAACTATTAAAAATACATCTATATAAGTTAAAATTTTGTGTTTTGGACATATATAAAAAATTCAAATTTATATAATAAGCTGAGTTTTAGGGTTTTTTTACTTGAAATTGATTTAAATAATTATCTTCAATTTAACATGAACTTAAACCCAAATTTACTAGATTAAATTTAAGTCAAATTTAGTTGAACTTAAATTTATTTATTGAACTTCTTTAATCTAGCTCTGATACCAACAAAAGGTTTTAAGAGAGTTCGAGAAAAAATTAAATCAAGTCCAAGAAAACTTACTTACAATTAAAACATCGTATTCTAACCAAAAATTTTAAGGTAATAAATTATATTTTTGACGTGGAATTATTCCACTTGTTCACACTTCAAGCCCTTTTCTTTTTTTTTTTCCCCTGTATACGCAACAATTTATAATTCTTGTATTTTAGAAATATTATTTAACAAATTAATACACTAAAATAATACTCTCTCCTATTCAAAATAAGTGTCGTTTGAGAGGAATGCACACTTATTAAGAAAGTTATTGAAATGTCTGATATACCCTTATTAATTACATGTTAAAGTACCTTGAAAATATAATCTGTATAATCTGTGTAATTAAGATGTGAGAGACATTAAAGAATAATTTTGGAAGTAAAATCATAAATATTCATAAAAAGTCACCAACGACACTTATTTTAAATAATTAAAATATCTCTAAAATGACACTTATTTTAAATATGAGGGAGTAATTCTTAACACAGTAGCGAGCTTGTCTTCTTACCGCACGAAATTTTTACTCACGAGATGATCGTGTCAATTGAAAGATCTGCTCATATACCAAACTTAATTATAAAAACTGGAATTGGAAATGACACCAAAGCAAACTCATGATGATTGCAGTTTTTCTCTAACACTGAAGAGGATTCTGGTTCTGAAATGATGGGGGCACGTACAAGTTGTGTCTGAATCAAAGGTCAGGTCCCTCTCCTAAATTTGTCCCAAGAATCATTAACACTTGTCGGATCCTGAGAAAAGAGAAGTTCACGGGACGTAGATATGAATAAAATTGTACGACCTTTTCATCTTCTTCGTGTCATTAAGGAAGTTGGTAATGCACGTTAATAATAATACACCAGAATCCTTGGAGTTTGCATGGTTGTAATGATGCTCATGACTCTGGTTTTTGGGTCTGGAAGAAGCTACCAGGTGGGAGGTCTGAAACATATGAACTTTTTTTCGCATTATAAAGGATCGTGAGATCGCAGAGATGGGACGTCTGACAAATGATAATCTTCCATATGAACCTTTATATCTATGGAAAGAAAGTACTGCTCTAGTGGTCTTCATGCGCGACACGACTAAGCTGTAGTGTTACGACATACTTACCTCGTCATTTGCTTAGACATTGTATTTGTCCACGGGTCAAGTCGGATTGTTGGCGGATTCAGTCTAATTTGGTCCTGTAATAAAAGATTTTCGTCAAATTTGAATTGTGCACTATGTATTAAAATATTTTTAATTGTTTTAAAATAATGTTTTAGTATAATTAATTAAAATGATGTTATTTTGTTATTAAATTTCTAAACCCATACGTATAGTTATGATACCAAAAATAGTTTCGAGTTAGTACATCTTTTAAGTCGATCTTTTGACTAAATTCTTATACTCAGACAACTTAAAACTTGGCAACTCAAATCTAATACATTGATCTCTTAGTCGAATCATTCATGTGAACTCTAATTATGTGTTTATTTGGATGAGCTTATATCAGTAGATCTTTTGTTAGTAGAATTTTCTGAGAAGAATTTTTTTAAGAAGAGCTTTTCTAAGAAGCTATTGACTGTTTAGTTGTCATTTAAAAAAACCTTTTTTGAAAGAACTTTATACAATAAATTATTTGGCAACATAAAAATAAAAGGTATTTTAATTTTAACTATATTTTATTTAGTAATAAAAATTATTTATGCATATAAATATTATTTAAAATATATTAAACAATATGCAAAACACAATATATTAATTATTATATAATTTTAAACCATATAAAATATAAATGAAAATATATCTAACCAAAACTTTTAAGAATTATAACATAAGTAAAAATAATATCAAAATAAATATTAAAACATATAAAAAATTAAATAATATTATATAAATCTCAAAATAAACGTGAAGATGTGTTTGTGGGAATGGTGAGAATTATATATAAAATATAAGGGCAAATGTGACTAAAAAATAGGCTCATTAATTGATCTGAAAAATCTATCTGAAAAAGTATTTTTTTAAGAAGCTTCAAATTTGAGCTTCTTAAAAAAAACTGTACTTTAGCTACCAAAAAAGTTATATCTACTAAAAAAGTGTATTTTTATTTTACAGCCAAACACTCATTTTTTTTAAAAACAACTTTTACGGTAGAAAATAGTGTTTACTTACCCTCTAAAAGCTCAACCAAACAAGCACTCTATCTACTTTGAAAAGCTTATGGAATGGTGATACTCACATTTCACATTCTTCATTCTTCATTCTTCATTCGTGCCCCCTTGTATGAACTTTTTTTTAAAGGCTAGTTTAAAAAATTCTCAAATTTTACTCAATTTTATAATTATAGTCCAAACTTAAAAAAATAGTAATTAAATACTTAAAATTTTAAATTTTTTTAATTATAACTCAACGTTAGCATCTCTATTAATATTGTTAACGTGACTTGCCACATAAAATAGAAACTTTAAACACTTACACACGTCGGACTTAATTAAACTAATTAATTAAGTTTCATAAAATTGTTTAACTAAGGGGGTGTTTGTTTTGGTTGTTGTTTTTGGTTTTTTGTTTTTGTTTTCAAATTTAGTAAAAAATCTTGTTTGGTTGAGTTTTTAGTTTTTGTTTTTGGTTTTGGTTTCTTTCAGTTTTCAAAAATTATGAAAACCATAAAA
>JAOSBM010000204.1:27108197-27120935 GCA_027568955.1 Erythroxylum tenue
CTGGGAGGGGGGGGGGGGTAGAGCTTGACAAGCTCGTGGGTAACAAGTTTGTAACGGAAAAACAAGCAAAAAGAATTGAAATATTTATTTCCATTGCAAAATGCATATTGAAATTCATGTAACACATATTTCCCAAATTCACAACTTATCAAGCAATTATAAGTATCATGAATCTTGAATTCATCAAACTTTTCACAAATCATAAACACATAAGCACATCAAAATGGTTTGGGAGGTCCAAAAATAAAACGTACTACACATTTCCATATAATGGTCCTATGTAGCAGTGAACATAATGTACTATCACAATCCCACTTAATGTGTTGGGTCCCAAACTTTTCTTCGAATTTAGAACTATTAAATGAGAAATTGTTAGTGATTAGTTGAGTAAAGTAAAAGGAGAGTTCTTGAATTTGAAATGATATACAAGATTTAGGTAGTGAATGTAGTAAGTTGATGATGAGTGGGTATATGTGTGCATGTTCTGTTATTAATGCTCATGATCAATTATGGACTATAATTTGTTTATGGATGATTTTGACCTTAAATGGAAGTTGAGAGGAAGAATGGTGATTGAGCGTGAAAGTTGAAAATGCAGAAAAGTAATAGAGCATGAATAGGTTGACTATGAATTCTTGGTTTTTGATGATTTTTGACTAAACTTACATATTTTAGAGTAATATGAAATTATAGTGAATGAGTTGATTGAAATGGAGTAGAAACACTATAATAAAAATAAAAGTGTTGGATTTTGGAAAGTGGAAGTCTGAAAATTTTCTGAGAATGAATAATGGAGAGTTAGATTTTCGATCTGAAACTTCTACGATTTTTCTGGATTGATTTAGAGAGATTTTGATAAAATTGTCTTTATGAAAGTTGTAGCTTGTCTTTCTAGATTTCTAACTCTATAAAATATGAAATTTTTCGATATCGGGGCAGAAGTTATGATCATTTGAATTTGGATGTTGTATAGGATGGAATTTCAGGTTAGCTGTTTTGTTTTGAAATTTTGACTCTTATAGAGGAAAAAATTATTTTTAAGGTCTTCATAGAAGTTGTAGGTCGAGAAGTCTTCTTTGAAACGGTCTTTGAACGACCTTAATCCAATATGGGTAGTGAAAGTTATGCCCTTTTTACCAAACAGATCTGAGGAAGAAAAATAAAAAGTAGGATGAAGGGAAGCATTTCGCGACCGCGACAGGTCACGCTTGTGAAATGACGCCTCCAAATGACTTTGTCGATTTCCTAATATGAACATCTTTCTCTCTTTTGGCCATAACGTTTTCTTCCGACCTCCAACTGACTTGATTTTTGAAGCATTGGATTCCTAAGACATTCCTGTTTCTCTCCATGAAAATTTATGAATTTTAAGATTAATTTGAAAAATATTAATTGAATCAAAGTGAGAGGATCGGTTGAAATAGTATGAGTTGGATATTTTACTGAACATGCTTTAGTATTTTGATAATATCTTGATTTGTAGAGCTCCAAATGCGTTAATTCTTGTTTTTAACTAAACTCGAGACATAGAGCTACAAGTTATCTGAAGGAATAGAATTTCAATTCAGTCCCTAAGACTTTCAATTTCTGGAGTGAAGTTGGGTATAGTGTACAGTCTTGGTTTAGTAATGTCCTAAAAGTGTTTGGGCCATAACTTTTGCTCTAGTCATCCAAATGATATGATTATTGATTTGGATTAAACTAGAGAGATAAGGCTACAAATTTTCTGATGAAATTGAGTTTTTAATTCAGTCTCTAAGAGTATCAAGTTTCATATGGAAGTCACACGCAGGATATTATTTTAGTATAAGAATTGTCCAAAAATGTTTGGAGTATAACTTTTGGACTATGGAACCAAATTGAATGATTTTAATGTCATTAGAAAATTAAGACAATGAGGAACATTTTTCTAGAAGGAAGTGTTAGCAAATTCCTTCAATTGTATTATCAGAAAAATGTCTTGATTTTTGGAAGGAGTTAGGCAAGGATTTAAATGAATTTTGAGGTCTTAATAGAGTATTTTATGGAATTAATTAGCATGTTAATGTGAGAAATTAGCTTGTTAATGTGAGAAAGACCATATGACATGGATTAAATTGAATTAAGGTTTGCATGAGGGGCAAAATTGGCAAGCCACTTAAGCTTTTAAGTTACAAGGCTTTTATGTAAGGGTAAAGTGGTCATTGTTCACTCATTAATGGCACAATTGTAATAAGAAGTGTAGGCTTGCTTTTAAGGAAGAGGGAAGCACGAAATTGAGAAGAGAAAACAAAGAAAAGAGAGAAGAGAGGGGAGAGTTTGGTGAAGAAGAAGAGAGAAAAAGAAAGAAAGCCATGCTAGGGTTTGATTTTTTCTTGGTTTTCAAGAGTGATTTTGAGTTGATTCAAGAAGGAAAAAGGAAGAGGATGATGAGAGCTTCCATTCAAGTCAAGAAACCCTTCATTTGGTGAAGGATCAAGGTAGGGGTATATTTGATTTGTTGGATTTTTTTTAGAAAGCTTTTGGTTCATATAGCTTAAGAAATGTATGGGTTTAAGTTTTCTAAGATTAATTTTGTGATTATGTATTATGGGTTGTCCAATTTGAATTCCTATTGATTTGGGAATTTTGCCTTTGATGAAGGAAAGTAAGAGAGGCAAGAGCAAGAGTAGAAGCTTTTGGGCAAGGTTTCAAGCAAAAAAATCAAGGTGGGTTTCATGTTTATAATAGAGTTAATGAGCCACTAAGGTTTGCATTTGAATCAAGAGGATAAAATGATTTCAATTACTTCATAAATTTTGTTTTATTTCTTGTGATTGATTTGAGAAATTGCTACATATTTGATATGTGAATTGTGTGATGATTTATGAAAAATGATTTTCTTTTGAAAAGATTGCACGCTTATGAAATCATGTTTTTGGAAATGGTTTTCGAAATATTTCAAGTATATAAAAACAAGTTTCCAAAATGTTGTCATTTAGGCAATCTTTTTGCAAGTCATGATTACATGTTATGTGAGTGTGGTTTGGTCCGTTCTATTCTGTCAAGTGCACTTGTCAAAAGGCTTCTCCCACCTGCCCGCTAGTGGCATGGAGCTCCTTCATGGACTCCCTTACGACTACACAAAACCACTATGTAGGATTGTGTTAGTTCGCTCTGTTCACGGCTACACAGGACCATTAGATGGAAATGTGTTAGTATGTTCCGTTTACGAGCCTACCCAAACCATTTCTAATGTGTTTATGTATGTGATTTGAGACAATTTTTGATGAATTCATGATTTATGATGTTTATGAATTGGTTAATAAGTGGTGAATTTGGGAAATATGTGTTACATGGATTTCAAAGTGAGTTTTACAATGGTTTTTGCTTGTTTCTCGGTTATAAATTTGTTACCCACGAGTGTTAAGCTCACCCCCTTTCATTCCCATCTCTAGGTGATGAGAAAGAGATTGGGTGAAAGAAAGTCAAGGCATTCATTTGATTATGCATCTTTTGTAGTTTAAGTTGGATTGATGTAAAAAAAGACTTTAGACATATGTTGAGAATTATGGGATTTTGTATCTTTTGTTGTATTTTGGCATTTGAGATTGATGATGTAATATGGCTTGGAATGCCATTAAAGTTTGTAAACATTTATCATATGATGTTAATGACGTACGAATTGTGTATGGATGAGATGAGTTGTGTTGGAATTAAATGTATTGGAAGAAGTTTTCCGCTTGAGTTGATGAAGTTTGAACATGAATTGTTGCTTATATATGTGAGATATTATAGAAAAGAAAGATAAGATTTTTGGTGAATGATGAGATGTTATTGAGTATGAGGAGGCCTATGAATTGTGGTGGAGTGTTGGATGAAATTTCAATTAGTAGTTGACTGGTTATGCTCATGATGTTCCAAGTTTGTTTAGTGAAAAAATTTCAAGTTTTTCATGAGGGTAAAATGTGTACTATGATTTCCAAGGAACCACGCTCAGTATTATGGTATTATGAAGAGTTGGATCCCGTTTAAAGCTTCAGGAATTCTTTAGATTACGCTCACATTTGTATGACGAGCAATAATATGCATACGTGGTTCTAGGGTTGGACTTCGGCAACGGGGCCCAACATAGGTGTTATCAGAGCAAGAAGAGATTCCAAGGAAATGGAACAATGATAGTGATGGTTTTCTGACAGAGTTGGGTTTTGGAAATGGGACCCAATATAATGGTCTTACGTAGCCGTGAACTTAGGAGAGTCCATAAAGGAGCTTCATGCCACTAGTGGGCAGGCGGGAGAAGCCTTTTTGTCAAAGTGCACTTGACTTAACTTAGGGAACCACCACAAACCCATATAACATATATTTTATAACTTGTATACTTGTTGCTCAAAATGACACATTTTCGAAAAGTTGATTTTTCATAAACATAAAATCTTCATTCCGAAATTCATCAACACAATATTCACATAGCACTTTCTCAAAGCATTCAAAGAGCAATAAATGCACATTTATGAAACAATTGAAATCATTTAATTCTCTTGCTTTTGAAAACATAGTCATGGCTCATTAACTCAATTATAAAAATGTCACCCACCTTAAATTCCTTGCTTAAAAACTTGGTCAAAGGTGCCTCTCTTCTTACTCCTCTTGCCTCTCTTGATTTCCTTTAATAATAACAAAAATCCCACTCAATAGGGTTTTAAATTGAAAATCCCACAAAGCATAATCACTAAAATTGGTTCTAGAATACCTAAACCCATGCATTTCCTAAGCTTTATGAACCAAAATCCTTCCAAAAATCCAAAAGATTAACAATGATCTTACCTTTAATCTTCACCAAATGAAGAACTCCTTGGCTCAAATGGAAGGTCTTCTCTTCCTCTACCCTTTTCTCTTCTTGAACAACCTCAAAATCTCTCTTGAAGGCTAAGAAAATGATGAAACCCTAACTATCTTTCCTTCTTTTCTCTCCTCTCCACCGAAACCTCACTTCTTCTCTTATTGTTTTCGTATTTTCTCTTCTTCCTTCTCTATTTTCTTTTTTTTTCCTTCTCTTAAATGCAAGATCACATTTTGCCCTTCCTTGTATGCCTTGTATCTTTTATCCTTAAGTGATCTCCCAATAATGTCCTTCATGAAATCTTACTACTTTAACACTTAATTCAATTAACCTATGTCATAAAATCTTACTAACATTAACATAATAATTAACTCCACAAAATAAATCCATAAAGATCTCATAATTAATTTAAATCATGCTTATTCATCAAGAAATAAAATTCAGGCGCCAACACTCATTTTATTTGAAATTTTCCTAAGAAGAAGAAGAATAAGTTGAACAAGAAAAAAATAGCCTTTAGAAAATGAATTTCACCATATGGTCTTCGCTAATATGTGAATACTGTATGAGCAAAAGGAATACAAAGTTGGTTAAAAAGTGTATAATGAGACTCCAAGCAATAAGAATATTCTTTATAAGGTGAGAAAGGTTCAAAAAAGAACCAAAGGTGCTTCATGTTCAATGACCTCATTTTACCTGAAGTATTCTTAAAAAGGAGAAGCTAAAAGATTTGATAGCAAATAGATAAGGAAAAGTTATCTTTTAGAAGATGGCATTCACCAGATTGCCTTATCTTATTCATTTGGTTGGTTCATGTATATGAGATTACATGTTAATGGAAAAGGGAGTTACAATTATGTTAGATATGAGTGCCACTTATTGTTTCATGGTTAAACAACTGGTGTAGAAACTAAGGTTGAAGTTGAGAAAGATCCTAATGAAGATGAAGATTTATAAAACGAAAGTACAATTAGTGGTAGGCACAATCAAAAATGTTCTTCTTAGAGTTAAAGATTGGTATAGGAAGTCAATTAATGGTGATACTTTTAAATAACTTCAATCTAATTCTTGGGATCAATTTTCTCAAAGCAAAAAGGTGGCGTTATATCAACATCAGAGGTGTATGACAATAATATACAAAAAAAATCTTATTTTGTCAATTGTTGTAGGTCCAATGATAAAACATATAAGTCAACCAAGGTAATGAATGTGTTTTAATATTTGTATTAAGAAGGTAGTTAAGAAAGGCCATAGAAATTACTTGAGACTATGTGGGAAATTGTTGAAAATAATATGGTGAGAGTTCTAGATTCATTAGGAAGGTACTAAGTAAAATCAAGGATATAGTGACAAAATAGTTTTAAAGACTCGTTTCCCTTTATCGATAAATTAATTAAAAATTAATCTTATTTCATGTACTATTGATAGTGCTTGTGCTACTATATATCTCCCCTCAAGCTGGCAGAAATTATAAAATGAACTGGGAAATTTGTTAGAAGTAGGATTCATCTAACCATTCAAAGCTCTTTAAGATGCTCTTGTCCTCTTCCAAAATAAACATCATGTCTTTCGTTTAAGACTTAATAAACATATTATAATGTTCACTAAGCTAGATTTATACAGTAGATATCAGCAAGCATAATTTTCCAAGGGGAATAAGTAAAAGATAGTATGATAAATTTGGCATGATCATATGAATTATTAGTATTTCCATGCCTCTACTACTTTCTAAAATCTCATGAATGATGTGCTTTACAATTTTTTTGATAAATTCAACATAGTCTATTTGGATGATAATATTGTTATAGCACTAATATGACAGAACATGCACAACATTCAGGATAAGTACTTAAGTGACCAAAGCAACACAAACTATTATTAAAGAAAAAGAAGTGTGAGTTTGCATATGTTGAAATCAATTTTCTAAAATATTGGTGAATAAGGGGAAAATGAGGATGGATAATAAAAAGGTGCAAGTTATCATGGATTAATATGTTTCTACAATGGTAAGCAAACTTTAAAACTTTCTTAGCTTAGCAAATAACTACCAATAGTTTATTACTCCTATTCAGTTTGTTTAAGGAATGAAGAATAAGGGATAGGAGGTAGATGTTGCTGCTTACAGTGAACTTATAGGTGGCTTTTGTATTAAAAATTGCTTTGCTAGCATGAAAGCGTTGTTTAATGAGATGTTGGAAAAAGATATTTCACCGAACGTGATCGTATTAAGTTGTTTAATTAATTGCTTATACAAGCCAGGGCAGTGGAATGAAGCCTCTGCTATGTTGCATTTTATGACTAATAGAGGCATTCTCCATAATAGTTTTACTTACACGTGTTTGACTGATGGGATATGTAAGGATGGGAGAACTAGAAAAGCTTTGGATTTGTTTTATTTGATGCTAGAAAAATGTGTAGAAGCTACAACTGTAACATATAACATCATAATTGACAGACTACGCAAGCAAGGTTAGCTGGATGATGCTCTTAAACTTTTGGAAATAATGATGGATAAGGGTAAAGAACACGATGTGATTTCTTAACATTCCTTTGCTCATGCATCTTCACAATCATAAGAAGGTTGATGACGTAATAGAACTCATGGGTTCTTTGTCCAAGGATGGGAGCGACTCGAAGCTAGATGATATAACATTTATCTCTATAATTTAAGGGCCAAGCAAGGAAGGTCGTCTTGATGAAGCCATTGTGCTTTATGATACGATGAACTCAAAGGGGATCCCAGCTAATCTGTTCACCTTTAATATTTTGATCAAGGAACGTCTTAAGGCCAGGACAATTGACCAGGCTATGAAAATGTGGAAACATCTCCACGAATCGAGATTCACTCGCAACTCAAACAACTATGGTAGATTCATTGGTGGATTTTGTAAATTGCATATGCTTAATATTGCAAAAGGATTTTTCATTAGAATGGGTGTTTTTGGACACGACCCAAAGTTGGTTAATTATAATATGCTGATGGTGTAGGAAGTATATGAATAGGAATCGTGTCTTATTTTATTATTTGCTCAGATACACATTTATACATTTTTTAGTTTGATATTGACCATACACTTGTTAAGATGTATATAATAAAATAGAGGGTTGATATTTATTCCATTGTAACAAATTTGTACTGGCCAGCTAGCATAGTCTAGCTAGCACTGAAGTGTTTGTTATGTCCTTATGTGAAATCTCTGTAGTGTCCCTCTTAGATTGTTCTCTATAGTGTCCCTCTTGCGTTGTTCTTTGTTGGTTCTTCTTCGTTAACACCCCCACTCAAACTAAATTGAGGGCTTTGAACTAGGTTTAGTTTGGTGGTCAGAAACAGAAATCTCGCCGAAGTTAGGGGTTTTGTGAGGATGTTGGCGAGTTGATCATTAGTATTAACGTATCTGACTTCCAATTCTCCCTTTTCCACTTTGTCTCTTATAAAGTGTACGTCCACTTCGATATGCTTTGTTCTTGACTACAAGAGTGGGTTTTGAGCTAGGGATCGAGGTCTATAGTTGTCACTCCACATAATGGATTTGTGTGAGAGAGAGAACCCTAACTCAGATAGTAGAGATGTGAGGTAGATGAGTTTGGTACATACCTAAGATAAGGCTTGGTATTCAGCCTCATTTGTTTCTTAGAGATCCAAAAAATTAGGTTTCCTCCCAAGAATACACATCCTCCGGTTGTTGATTTACGATAATTGGGAGAGCTAGCCTAGTCAGAGTCACTATAGGAATGGAGATCAAGAGGAGTAGATGATGGTTGAAAAAGTAGTCCTAGATTTGAGGATCTTTTCAGGTAACGTAGAACCTTTTTATATGCAATCCAATGTGTATTCGGAGGATTTTGTAAAATTTAGCTTAATCTGTTAATTGAGAAACTAATTTCTGGTCTTGTAATACACAGATACTAAAGTGTTCCTATAGTACTTCGATAGAGCTTTGGGTATTCAAATGGTATGCCATCCCACAGAGACAATTTGGTTGGTGGAGTAATTGGTGTGGACCAGGGCTTGCATGACAACATGTTGGATCTGGTAAGTAAATCTTCTATATATTGTGTATATGAAAGATATTATCCATTTCTGTTTTTGTATGCTTCAAAACCAAGGAAACAGTTCATAATTCTAAGCATTTTAAGTGCAAACTGAGACTATAATTGACTAATAACTGCATGAATTTCTTGATTCGAAATTCCTATGATTAGGATATCATCCACATAGACTAATAGCATTATAATGATTCCATTTTTGTTTGAATAGAATAGAGAAGTATCTAACCTTGAATTGTGAAACCCTTATTGAGAAAGTGCATATTTCAGTTTGTGAAACCAAGCCCTAGGAGCTTGTTTCAATCTATAGAGAGCTTTAGTCAGATTGCATACATGACGCAATTGTGTTCTGCTTTCAAATCCTTATGGCTAATTTATGTAAATAATTTCATGTAAGTCCCCATGTAGAAATGCATTGTTGATAATAACTTGCTAAATTTCCCAGTGATGGGAGACAACAGGCGAAAGAATTACTCTGATTGTTGAGGCTTTCACAACAAGACTGAAAGTTTCTAAAAAAATCAATGCCAGGGGTTTGATTAAACCCTTTGGCAAAAAATTTGGCCTTGTGTTTAGAGACAGTCCCATTAGCATTATATTTAGTCCGAAACACCCATTTTGTGCCAAAAATATACACGGTACGCTCATAGGGAACAAGCGTCCAAGTGTGATTCTGTTGTAGAGCATTGAATTTATCTTGCATAGCTTGAAACCATATAGGGTTATTTAGAGCTTCAGAAAATGTTGATGGTTCAGTGTGAGGATTTAAGGCAAGAGAGGGAGAATAGTGTTTGGGTTTGAAGATTTCACTTTTGGATTGAGTTTGCATGAGATGAATATTTTGTATAAATAGGAAAGAAGGATTTGGTTCAGTATTTGGTGTGGTTGATAGAATAGGATTAGGTAAAGTATTTTGATTTTTTAGTAAAGCTATAGAATGTGATGATGAACAAGGATTTTGAGAGCTTACTTGTCTATTGGAGAATTCAATTGAGTGAGAACATTCTGCAGTAGGGGAGTGATTCGTGATAGCCTTTGATGAAGGTGAAGATGTACCATTTGAAGTTGAGGTCAGAGTGAAGGTTGGGAGACTTTGTGAAGCTATAAGATAGTTTGAGTATGTGGAAAAGAGTTGAGAAAATGGAAATTATTCCTCGTTGATTACAACATGATGAGATATTATGATTTTCCCTTGATTAGTCAAACATTTATAACCTTGATGCATTGACCTGTACCCAAGAAAGACACATTTTGTGGTGTGAAACCCGAATTTATGAGGAGAGTAATATCTAAGATAGGGAAAAAAAACTACAACCAAAGGTTTTGAGATGAAGATAGTTAGGTGGTTTGTTGTACAACTTTTCAAATGGTGAGAGATTGTTTAGTCTTGGAGATAGGAGGTTATTGATAAGATAGGTGGCTGTGGAGAAGGCTTCTAACCAATAGGTGAGTGGCATCTGAGCATAGGATAAAAGGGTTAGTTCTTTTTCAGTGATGAGTCTGTGTTTCCTTTCGGAAACACCTTTCTGTTAGTGTGTGTAAGGACAACTAAAACGTGGTTGTATTATATGTTTTGTGAGGTAAGGTAAAAGCGTTTTGTAATCACCTCCCATGTAGTGTCTAGAGCTTTGATTTGCCTATTCAATTGAAGTTCAACATTGGTTTTGAATTTGACAAAGATTGATGAGTGTCAGATTTTAGTTTTAAAGGATAAAGCCAAGTGAATCTTGTGTAGGCATCAACAAAAATAAGGTAGTACTTATGACCTTCAGTTGAGAGATATGGAGAGTGGGGTCCCTAAATATATGAGTATATGATTTCTAAAGGATTTTGAGCAGTTATATCATGAGTTTGAAAAGGTAATTGACGCAATTTTCCTTACTTACAGGCATCACAATGAGATAGATTCTTGAAATTGAAACTAAAATTCATTGAACTTAAAATTTGTTTTAAGATACTGTTGGAAGGATGTCCTAATTTGGTGTGCCAAACATTTACATTTTTTTGTCTATGTTTGCCTCACAATGACTGACTTTTAAAGAAGAAACTTATTGTTGGGAAGAACTAGACTCATAATATGTTTGCATGACTGGCCTGATTTTGTTGGGTGGTTTAGTGGTTTTGAGGCTTTAGAGGCCATCACGAAGCACTCCCTTGAGCGGAATCTTCCCTATTGCTTTGTCCTTAAACAGACAACTTTCGTTAGTAAACTCAACAGAAATTTTGTTGTCTTAGGTAAGTTTAGAAATGCTGAGTGGATTTTTGGTTATGTTTGGAAAATGCAGAATTTGTTTTAGTGCAAGAGGTATGTGTACATTGTCTAGGAAATGTATGTAAGATGAGCCAATGCTAGTAATAGGAAGAGAGTTACCATTACCAACAATGAGTTGATCCTTTCCACCATGCATTATTGTTGACTGCTTTAGATGAGGGACATCCATGCTGATTATGAGCTAAATAGGATTGAGGATAGTTTTGTGCATTCTTTTGTGTCTGTTGACTGAATGTGTTCTGTCTCCATGGTTGGGTAGTGTTGCCTTGCCAAGAGACATCAAACCTTTTGTGACATTTCATTGCTTCATGGTCTAGTTTGTGGCATAGCTGACAAAAGATTACATTTCTATTCCATCTGCCTCCTCTCCCACGATTTCCTCTTCCTTTAAATCCACCTCTTCCTTAATAATTGTTTTGATTAAAGGTTGCGGAGGTTGTATTTGGTGATGAGATTTCTTCTTGATTAATTGTGTTCAGCTGCTCTATTCTTGTTTCATGCATCATAAGAAAGTATTGCACTTCTTGTAAAGGTGAAGTTTTCACAGAGTGTTTTAGATAAACCACAACAGGATCATATTCATGACCAAGACCATTTAGAGCACTTAATATTAATTCATAATCAGTGATTGCATGTGCTGCTACTTGAAGTGAGTCTCTTATGGTTTTAACTTTCTGCATATATTCTAATATGGTGTGCAAGCCCTTTTTAATAGTTGAAAGTTGATGCTTTAGTTGAAGAACTCTAACCATGGATGTTTGAGCATAGAGATTCTCTAAAATTTGCCAGACGTGTTAGGATGAATTTGAGTGATTTACCTGCCCTATTACTTCTTCTCTGATTGTTGAAAATAACCAGCATAGCAATAGTTGATATGTTCTTCATCATAGTTTGTATTCTATATTTTCGATGACCTAGTTTGTGTCTGCAGTGATGAACTGAGGAGGACGTGCTACGTTGATGAATTTTTCAAGCTCAAGGGCTCTTATGGCTGCAAGGATTTGGGTTCTCCAATTTACAAAGTTTTGTCTATCAATTTTGATGGGTAGATTGATGTTTAGGGTCTTTGATAGAGCTGAAAAATCAAAAGAGGATGATGATGTTCTGTTTAGGGTGATGGCTGATGATCTAGAGTTTTCTTCCATTTTTTATGTTGGTCAGTGGAAGCTCAGATACCATGTAAGAAGTATATGAATAGGAATCGTGTCTTATTTTATTATTTGCTCAAATGCACGTTTATACATTTTTTGGTTTGATATTGACCATACACTTATTAGGAAGTACAGAATAAAATAGAGGGTTGAGATTTATTTTGGTACAACAAATTTGTACTGTCCAGCTAGTATAGTCCAGCTAGCACTGAAGTGTCTGTTATGTCCTTATGCAAAATCTCTATAGTGTCCCTCTTGCGTTGTTCTCTGTAGTGTCCCTCTTGCGTTGTTCTATGTTTGTTCTTCTTCGTTAATGATTGAGCCTAAGTTTATAATATAAATTGGCTACACTTTCATAGTTTTTAATGTACGTTTTGACTCTTAATTCGTGATTTTGTGCTTAAATTAGTCCCTTGCGGTGAGCTTATGTTTTATGCAATTTGTTAGTAAAATTGTGCAAATTGACA
>JAOSBM010000204.1:27227584-27238696 GCA_027568955.1 Erythroxylum tenue
TTTCTAATTTCATTTTGGTCATTTGTTTTTAGATGCGTCTCGGTTTGATCTTTTCCCCAATACTGCTTCATGCAAGTACTACTTCTTTCACGATTTGGGGAAGCTCCATGGAGACTCCTCTCAAAGTAGATTTAACGATGGTCTTCGCCGTCGTTTCCTCAGACAAGGTCTCCCTCTTTATCTTCTTCTTGTGTTCTCTGCCTCTTCATTCCTACTATTGGTGGGAGTACTGACGCAGACGTTGTGAGAGAAGATGAGTCGTGTGTGAGTGAATAAAGAAGAAAATCACAGAAACGAAAGTTGTGAAATTTGTTATATACGTATGTGACGCAAATTTATCTGCCCGAAGAAGCAAAATTTGTTATATACGTATGTGACGCAAATTTATCTGCTCGAAGAAGCTAAAATTTGGGCTTTTTTGAAAAGCTCTAAATTTTAACTTCTGAAAAAGCTGTATTTTAGTTTTTAAAAAAGTTATTTCTACTTTTAAAGTGCTTTTGAAGTTTTCAGCCAAACACCTTTTTTTTTTTCAAAATAGATTTTGCGATAGAAAAAAGTGCTTTTGAAGATTTCAAAAGCTGAACCAAACAGGGCTATAAGAACAAAACTTTGGAAACACTAATTATTGAAGTCATTAGAGGGCCAAGGAACTAATTGTTCTCAACAGCTTAGCTCCAACCTGCATCTCACCTTTTATTCACATACCATCGTATACATGTCTTTAATTTAATATCTGGCAGTTAGTTAAACTACATATGTTGCTCTACACATGTCATCGGGTCTATCCGTGATCATACTTGTGCTTTGTAACTTAATTCTTTATTAATACCATTTTTCTTTTTTTTTAAAAAAATTTGATTAATATTATAAAATTAGTCAAATTTTAATATATCAAATGCAATTTTTCTTATAATTGTAATGTTTTCTTAAATCCTTTGACTATTAATAATACTTATTTTCAAGAGGTAGTAAATTATGTCTATTAAATAATCGTTATCCCATTATTAAATAATACGATTTATTTTTAATAATTACTTTTCTAACAAATACTTTTTCGAGCCATATAAAACTTAGCAAGCTCCGTCAACGAAGCATCACTCTTGTTTTGTAATTGAGTTGAAGGTAAATTACACTTAACGTTAGGCATGTCAAAATATACCTGGCCGGCCCATGATCAATGGGTTTCGCCCGGTCAAACCGTCCATGATCCAAGCCATAGGCCTGTCGAAAATGGCCTGTGGCATTTCAAGTTGAGTCACAGACTGCGGGCCAAGGTGGTCAGGTAGGGCCGGGTTGTGGCTCAAGCCGAGCAGCCCAGCCCGTGGCCCACCAACAAAACAATGTCGTTTTGTTCATGTATAAACTATTTGTTTCACTAATAAAACGACACCATTTTGCTTTAAATCATTTTGTTCGTGTATAAACTATTTATTTCACCGATAAAATGATGTCGTTTTGCTTTAAGTGTAAAACGACGTCGTTTTCCAATAAGACAGCTAATAACATACGAGATAAAATGACGTCGTTTTGTTTGTTACAAAATGACGTCGTTTTGCCTCTGATTAAACAAAACTCACGTGGCGTCCCACGCATCGTCCCTCCCACCCAGCTGCCTCCCTCCCTCCATCCCTCGCACCATCGCATCCTTACCCCTCTTGCCCGTCCATCAGCCTCCTGCCTACCTCCATCCCCCTTCGTCCCTAAGAACTCCCTTCGTCCTCGAGAACTCACTCACTTCTCTGTTCTTCTTCTTCGTTTCACTTTGTTCCTTCGGACTACATCTTCATACATCATCTTTCGTGGCAACGTCGAAGGTAAGCTCTCATCTCTCTTCGTCATTTTGGTTTTTTTGGTTGTCTTGAGATGAGATATGGCTAATTTGATAAATTTGTATGTATAAATTGGGAATATGAGATAATGCTTGTAATGTGTTTGATGAAATGCCACGGATATTAATCAAACCATCATTTTAAGATTGTTTGTTTTGCTTACATATAAGGATCCAATTATCCATAAGGATTGCTTATCTTGAAGGAGTCCGTAGATTCTAATTCCATCCCTTTTGTTGTTGAGTTTATTATGTTGTGTAAATTATAGCTAGTGATATTGCTTCATAAAATTTTCCGGTGGTATATTTTGATGTTTAGCTAACAATTAATTGCTATGTAATTAATGTGGTAATTACCTGTTACCTTATGGTATGCAAAAGAACAAGAAAATTCATGGTTAAGAACAACTGAGAAGTTTATTTTGAATTGAAAGACTAGATGCCATCATTGTTAGGGTGGTAGAGTTGTTGTGGCTACTTTTAATTTCAATGTTAAAGAGAGGTTCAAGCATTAGACGCCAAGAGGCAGAACTGAAGTATTGTAGGAGTTTTAGTCTTCTCCAAAAATGTGTTGTGATATTATTGATCATGTTGCGATTTTCAGTTATTGCTTTCCATGTTGACTCGATAAGTTCCTACTGGTTCATGTGTTCTAGTGTTGCTAAGCCGCTAAGGACTCTTATATTCTTTTTTTTTTTTTTTGGTACAGAGGAAACAAAAGGAAAACAGGAAAAAAAGAAACTCAACCCCGTGAATACAGGGTGCCAGCGGCATCAGACAACAGTAGAAGAGAAGCAGAAGTTGGGGGCAAGTCTAGCACACGATTGTCAATAGGCGACGAACGCCCACCGAGCTTGGCGAGATGATCGGCAACCGAATTCCCCTCACGGAGCAAATGGGCCGTTTTCACACACCAATCTTGTTGCAACAGAATTAGGTGAGGTTTGGCTTGCACTAGCGAAAAGAATGATGGACCCTTTTGTCTCATGATATATCATCAATTAGCCTTTGTGAAAGAGAAGTTTTCATCTTTCTATAGTTTATAGATTAATATTGATACTGAATCATTGATTTCAATTTTAGCTTGGTGGGAAAAGAGCTATTGCTTTTTTTAAAATTCAAATCAAGCAATTTCCTTTGCATAATAAATTCAAGTATAGGCAACAGTGATTTAGTTATATAAATGAAAAATGGACCAATTCAGCGCGACTTCTCTCTTATACTCATACATTATTAATCATCATCATGATTTTTTGTTTCTTTAAAGTACCTAATTTCATTTATTGATTTTTTGTATTTGAAGGATCTGAGTTGTTTTTAATAGGTTGTTTTTTAATGCCATTTATTTTCCTTTCTATTAAGATGTTGCATCTCAGTAATTTACCTCTTTATATGTTTTCCGTGATATGGATGAACATATTCTTTCAGTTGAGAGTTCTATAAACGATTATGCTAATGCTATAATTTATAATTTATGAATTTTAAAAAATACAACTACAACTTTTTGAAATTGTCTTTAAATAAATATATAAAAATTAAAAAAAAATATTAAACGACCGGGCCTACTGAGACCTGATGAGTTGTCTGTGGCCCGGGCTAGGTGGCCTCAGCCCGCTGACAAGCCATGGGTTGTTTTTTAGCTTGGCCCGTTGACAAGCCTACTTAATGCTACTATGAACATAGACGGCCCGGGCTCAGTCGGGCTCATTGACAAGCCTACGTAACACTACTATGAACATATTACAGTAGTTTCCAAATTTTCGAATTTTTAGTTTTTTTTCAACTTCTGTAACATTATCACTTTGCTATTGAAAAAAAAAATCTTATCCTCCATCTTCACAAAATTAATTTTCGAACGAACCATGAAGTAAAAAACATATATTCTTTTTCATGTCTTTAACCACACCTATATTCTCTATATAAATATAGTGTCCCCTGGTGTCTGGCAAACCCTTTTGGCTGCCAAATAAATATAAGAAATTCAATGTCTACTCATGTGTCCAGGAATTTCAAACAACAAAGAACACTACCAGTAACAATATGGCAATCAAATTCTTTTTATGGCTTTGTTAAGATCTTTGTATCTTTTTGTTGTCTTTCACCACAAAGACTGATGGAAATTGTTTTAATTTTGTAGAATGTAAGAGTAGCAGAAATTAAAGAACACGATATTTACTTAGTTCGATATCTTAAATGTTCTTTACATCCACGGGTCTCACGTATGTGTTTCCACTAAGATCAACGAAAAAAGAAACAAGTTACAAGAGATAGAGCGTTTTCATTACACTTGCAAGAGTTTCCTATGAACTCACTATTACTCCTTGTAAGTACTCTAACAACTCTCTAACTTCTAATCTTCTTTTCGTAATTCTCTCTCAGATTGTTAGGTAACAATGAAAAATGTTGTGTGTGTGTCTGATGCCACTATCTGATTTTATAGACTAAGTGTAATAGTTATATCTTGCAATGTCTTCACTTTAGAGATATGTGTCATGTGCCTCTCAAGTGCATGACTTATGCTTTACTGCTCTTCATTTTAACTTAGTTTCTCTGCTACCTTCGGTTTTAGTCTTTTGTTGATGTATGAGTCTACTACACGCATCCAACATATCCCTAAATCCCCAAATTTGTTCTCAAATTGATGAATCTTCGTTGAGGGTTTATGGAGAACTAGTGAATATTTTCACATTTATTCCCTCCTTCTCCATTAATTCTCACGTAGTTCATCAATTTGTGGGCGATTTAGTAACCAAACCCTAACTTCACCGAAATCGTGAGATCAAGAGAAAGGGTCTTCGATGTTTGTCGTCTTCAAGGGACTTCACTTATCTGTTGATAGTCTCTACAGAAAGTGAACTTCCTTGGAGTGACAACCTTCGTTCCGAAGTCTAATAGGTTTAGGTCACCTGCAATTTTCTCCAGAGTGAACAACCCTTATATATAGAACTGGATGATTACCGAGGTATAATGCACTCTGACTGTCTGTGAATATTATTGATTTTGCGATGTTGATGTTGATTTCCTTTATGGTGCCTAATAGTCATGATAACCCTTTTACTCCTTGTGTAATTGCATAGTATTCTGCCTCTATAGTTGATAGAGAAACCACTGATTGTTGTTGTGCTTTACAACTGATTGTGTTTCCTGCTAATGTGAAGAAATATGCTGATATTGATTTCCTTGTATTTTTGTCTGTTGTATAATCTGCATCCACAAAACCATACAAGGACATTTAATTGCGTTTAGCTAGTTCAACCTTTGAAAAACATAATCTGTAATTTATAGTTCCAGCTAAGTATCTGAGAACACTATTCAGCCCTTGCCAGTGTTCAAAACCTAGATTGGCCATAAATTTGCTTAGGATACTAATTATGTAGGCTAGGTCAGGTCTTGTACATAACAAAATGTACGTGATGCTTCCAACTCCAACATCATAGGGATAGTGTGCCATATCTTTCTATTCTTCCTCTGTCTTAGGACACTTACTAGAAACCATCTGTAGATGTGATCCTATAAGGATAGGACTTGGTTTTGCTTGTTCCATATTGAACTGAGCAAGAACTTTTCTGATGTAGTTTCTTTGAATGAGTCATAGCTTTCCTTCCCTTTGTTTCTGATTATCTACATTCCTATAAGCTTTTGTGCTTCTCTCATATCCTTCATCTCGAAGTGTTTGCACAATTCATTCTTTACCTTTTCAATTCTGCTTAGATCTTTTCCAGTAATAACTAAGTCATCCACATAGACTAGCATAAAGATTGTTTTTGTCTCTCCTTGGTCCTTATAATATAAGTAGTAGTCATATGAACTTATAGTAAACTTCATACTAGTAGCAACCTTATGGAACTTCTTATTCCATTGTCTAGGTGCTTGTTTTAGCCCATATAGAGATTTTTGTAATAGGTAGACATAATCTATCTTTTCCTAATGCACACATCCAATTGGTTGCTTCATGTAGATAGTTTCCTCAAGCTTTCCATATAGGAAGGTTGTTTTGACATCCATTTTCTCAGTCATAAATTGTAGCTAGCACTAGGATGAGTCTTATAGTTTTGAACTTTACTACTGGTGAGAAAATCTCTTCTATCTATATCCCTTTACTATAAGCCTAGCCTTGTATATCTTAGGTTCTATTTCTATAACTCCTTCTTTCAACTTGAACAACCATCTGTTTTCTATTAATTTTGCTTTAAGTGGTTTAGGCACTAATATCCAGGCCATATTCTTCATTAGAGAAGAATATTCCTTCTTACAAGCCAACTTTCACTGTTTAGCATCCTTTCTGCACATGGCTTCTTCAAAGGTTTCTGGTACCCTATAATCTATGGATTTTGCAACAAGACATGCAAATTCAACTAAATTAGAGTATGTGTATCTCCTATTAGGAATTCTTTGTCTTGGTTGCCTATCTCTAGTGAGCTGATAGTCTTGTAGAGCTTTATGCGAGTTATTTGCAGCTGTGTGTGAGGCTCTTTCCTCAGTTTCACCTTCTGTTTCTTCAATCCCTTATTTATGATGATAAGGCCTTACACGGGTTCCTCATCATGGGATTGTGTGGGGCCTTCTTCTGCTTCTGTTTCTGGTGGCACATAGAAGGGGACTGAATTACATGATGATCCACGTTGCTTCTGAGCTTCCTTTTATGGGATAGAGTCTGGAAGATTCCTGCATAACAAAGGAAACTCATTTTCCTTAAAGATCACATCTTTATTAATAATAGTTTTGAAATCTCCCAGTTAAAGCAGTAGGATTTTGTAGCCTTTAACTCCTTCTGGATAGCCTAGAAATACTCCTTTCACTACTCTAGGTTCCAATTTACCTTCCTTTTGGTGTGCATAGGTAGTACATCCGAAGGTTCTCAGGTGAGTCAAGTTAGGCTTCTTCCCATTCCAAACTTCTTGTGGAGTTTTGTACTCATTAGCAGAAGAAGGTAATATGTTTACTAGGTAGGTTGCAGTCTTAATAGCTTCCCCCTATAGAGATTGTGAACACCCTGATGATAGTAGCATAAATCTGGTCTTTTCTAGGAGTGTTCTGTAGAGCCTCTCAACTACACCATTATGATGAGGTGTTGCTCTAACTATTTTATGTCTTTGTATGCCTTTTTTACTACAGTAGTCTTCAAATTCCTTATTGCAGTATTCTAGTCCATTATCTGTCCTTAGGCATCTCAACTTCTTTCCTGCCTAATTTTCCATCAGTGTATGCCACTTGATGAAGATTTCTAATGCTTCATCTTTCCTTTTCATAGAATAGACCCAGCATTTCCTAAACTTATCATCTATAATGGACATGAACATTTTGTTCCCTCCTGCAGTGGACACTTGAGCTGGCCCCCAGAGATCACTGTGAGTATATTCCATGATCTCTTTAGCCCTCTTTGCTCCCTTTTGGAAACTAGTTATGTTATGCCTTCCTAGCACACATGATTCACAGAATTCCATCTTTTTTTATGTCTCTTTCTACAATCAGTCCCTGTTTAAAAAGATGCAACAAACTCTTGTTCCCTGCATGTCCCAACCTTGAGTGCCATTGCTTAGTTGAATCAGGCTCTCCATTTTCAGTAGTTAGGTTCACTTCAGTAGTGCTTATTATATAATAGAGCCCACCTCTTTCATCTCCTCTTATTATCACTCTTCCATCCCTTAGGATTTCTCTAAGTCCATCCATGGATCTTATCTGAAAGCTTTGTTTGTCAAACATACTTACTGAGATGAGATTTCTCCTCACTCCGGGCACAAATCTAACATTGGTTAAGGTTCTCCTCTTCTCATCAAACATGTTGATAGAGACATTCCCAATACCTTCCACCTTTTATTGCTCAAAATCTGCCATCTTTACTTTGGCAGTGACTGGTTCAAATGTTGTGAACCAATCTCCTTAAAGAGTAACATGCATGGTGCATCCAGAGTTGAAGATCCACTCTCTGCTGAGATCTTCACTCTCTTTAGTGAAAGCTAGTATTTCATCACCACTGGAGCCTTCAGGTTTTTCTACATTCCCAGCATCTCCATTTTGTGCAGCCTTGTCTTTTTTCTTCTTTCATCTCTGGCAAAGTGCCCCTCCTTGTCACACTAGAAGCACTTCTCACCTTTGGTCTTTTTCTTCTTTTCTTCACCTTTTTTGGCGTGCTTATCCTTGCCATTCCCTTTCTGCCAGTTTCCTTTCTTGTTTTTTTTGTGTGACTTATTGTCCTCTATTTCTTCCATTAGTGAATCCAGCACCCTCTTAATAGTGAAAAATTCTCCACTAGCATGCTTAATCACTTTCTTGAAAGCATTGAACCAGATGGTAAAGCTTTAGAATAACCACGGCTTGATGGTCTTTAGAGATTCTTTCACCTGTAGCTTCTAAATCTTGCTTTCACCTATAGCTTCACCACCTTAAAGCAATAATCCAAATTATCATCAAGAGATACAGTAGTGTTCATTTTATAATTTGCAAGATTATGTAAAAGTGTCATCTTGTTAGGCAGATATCTTTTAGCATATAGTTCATCAAGCTTTAACCATAGTTTCTATGCAGTATTGCAATTCTACACTTTCCTTATCACAACCAGTGATAAATGGAGCATTAACTTGCAATGTGCAAGCCTTTGCCTTGAGTCTCTTAACAGGATTTATTTCTACATCATATTGTTCTTCAATTGCACCATAACAGTTATAAGATTCAAGTAATGTTTGCATCTAAAGTTTCCATATTGTAAAGTCTTCTTTACCAATGAAGACATCCATTTCTTTTCCCACCATTTTATAATGTAGTTTAAAGACGAAAAAAAAGAAAAATTCTTACAGATTTCTTGATGAACCTTGATTGCTTGAATAGCAAAAGAATTGCCCAAGAAGTTGAAGATAGGCTATGATACCACTGATGTTAAGATCTTTGTATCTTTCTACTGTCGTTTACCACAAAGATTGATGGAATTTTTTTTTATTTTTGCATAATGTAAGAGTAGCAGAAATTAAAGGACACGATATTTACTTGGTTTGATAGCTTAAATGTTATCTACATCCAAAGGTCTCACGTACATGGTTCCACTAAGATCAACGAAAAAAGAAACAAGTTACAAGAGGTAGAGTGTTTTCAGAACACTTGCAAGAGTTCCCTATGAACTCACTAGTACTCCTTGTAAGTACTCTAACTGTTAGAAATCACCAACTAATGTTTAGAAATTTGTAGAAAACTCTAGATTTAGAAAACTCTAGAATTGTAAAAAAAAAAGATTCTAGAAAAATCGCCCAAGTTGACAACTTGGGCATTCTTGAAGCTTCATGCAACTTGTTACAAGTTGCATGTAAGTCGGTGTAGCTTGCCTATAAATAGGCAAATCTAGCACCATTTTGTTGTACCACCAAAACCAAGAGAGAGAAGTGAGTCTTGAGAGAGAAAAGTGTCCTAAAGTGTAGTGTGTGTAGTGTGTGTCCAAGTTTTGTTCTTTTGTTCCTGTTTTTACAACTCCTTCGGTTTGTTTTGAGTTTTGTATTCAAGCCCTTTTATTAATAAAATTATCGTCGTTTTTTTAACAAGTGGTATCAGAGCGAGGTTGTGTCGTCTAGAGTCGTTGCTCGATTGTCTAAATTTTTTACGATTAGGAATCGTGTCTTAGTCGAAATTTTGCCGAAATTTGGTCACAATCGGGGATTGTGAAATTATTCGATCAGGGATCGAGTAATTATGGCGGGCATGAGCACCGCTGTTAGTGGTATAGAAAAATTAAATAATAGCAATTATAATACATGGAGCACTCGTATGCAGTTTTATCTGCTAGGACAAGATTTATGGGGTATTGCTGGAGGAAATGAGAATCAACCTCCAACATTAGAAGAAGAGTTAAAGAAGTGGAAAATTAGAGCAGGAAAAGCCATGTACGTGTTGTCAGTGACGGTAGAAGACGACATACTTCAGCAAATAAAGGATGCAAGGACACCGAAGGATGCATAGGACACTCTCGCCCAGTTGTATGCACGCACCAATGATGCCAGGCTCCAGCACTTGGAGAACGAGTTATTGTCGATCTTGCAGCGCAACATGACTGTAAGTGAATATTTTACTAAAGTTAAATCTTTATGCCTGATGTTATAACTGAAACAAGAATGAGAAGGATTATTGTACATGGGTTACGCTCAGAATTTCTTGGTATTATTACGGCTACTCGAGGTTAGGCAAAAGAACCAACCTTGGCAGAGTTAGAAAATATCTTGGCCAATCAAGAAGCTTTAGATAAACAAATGTCTAAAGTTTTTATTAAAGACGAAGACAAAGCCCTTTTCACCAATAAAGGGGGAAAAGGGAAAGTCACGAGAAGTAACGTGACGGAGGAAACCTCGAGAGGTCGAGGAGGTTGGCGAGGACTCCAACGAATAGGGAGCTTCAAGCAAGGGGGAGCTCGTCAAGGCCAAGATACAAGTCGTAACAACAAACAAAACGCTCAAAAAGAAAACAGGTGTTATAACTGCGGAAGGAAAGGTCATTACGCTCGAGATTGCTGGAGGCCAAAACACATGGAAGGAAAAACTGTCACGTCGACGTAGCTGGATAGTGAAGAAGAATGGGATTTTCATGCATCATTTGCAATAATGGAAAATCCTAAAGAAAGAAGCGAGAAAAGTGGTGCAATATCAAAGGTGGAGATGGCCTTCACAGCTATAGGTGAAAATCAAATCAACTATAAAGATGATTGGATTGTTTATTCTGGCTGCTCCAACCATATGACAGGTGACAAAAAGAAATTGATGGGGACATCAGAGTATAAAGGAGAGCAAGTGGTGGTAACTGCCAATAATTCAAAGTTGCCGATAACACATACACTACAAGAAAAAGGGCAAATACCGACGGAAAATATCGACCGAATTGGCTCACATTCCGTCGGTAAAATAATTTACCGACGGTGTAGGACGACGGAGAAGTTGGTCGGCCATATCGCAGTCGCTAATTTTTACCGACTCTTTAAAGTTTCGGTCGGTAAGGAACTTCCGACGGATCCGTCGGAGTTGTATACCGACGGAACCGTCGGCGGGCATGAATGTAATTTTCCGACGGTCCGTGGTAATTTTGCCGACGGTTCCGTCTGTTGGTTGAATATTGTTGGTTATATTGGTTGAATATTGCCAATATTGCCAAAATTACCAACTGGATCCTGTTTAATCGCTGAAATGACCTACAAATTGCAGTGAATAACAGTTGAATAACTAATCAAATTTAATTCCAATTTTAACAAATTAAAATTGATCGTAACATATGTTGAAGAGTTCTGAACCATCGGAAAATGTTTGGAGAAAAAGTCA
>JAOSBM010000204.1:27456235-27468508 GCA_027568955.1 Erythroxylum tenue
ATATCTAAATGATAGTAAATCATATTATAAAAAAACAGAGAACAAAAACTACTTTTTATGGTTTTCATAATTTTTAAAAGCTGGAAGAAACCAAAACTAAAAACAGAAACTAAAAACTCAAGTAAACAAAATTTTTTACTGAATTTGAAAGCAAAAACAGAAAATCAAAAATAAAAATGGAAACAAACACCCAAATAAATGTAATATTAGAAAATTGTTATTTAGGAGATATAGAATGGTTCATCATGTAATATAATGAAAAGTTATTTAGGAAAGAATTAATAATATAATATAGTGAAAAATTATTTATTATTTTATATTCGATCATAAACTTCCCAAATAAGAAGTTTCTTATTTTTACTTTTTTTATATTCGATCATAAGCTTTTCAAATTAAAGTTACTCGAAGAAGAGTTTATAATGTAATATAGTGAAAAATTATTTATTATTTTATATTCGATCATAAACTCTCCAATTAAAAAGTTTCTTATTTAAGATATAATACAAAGCACTCCTCTTCTATTTCATTCTATTTTATTTTATTATAAATTCTCCTCTCAAATGATATAATAATACTTCATTTAATTTCATTCTATTTCATTGATAAACCTCTAACTAAAAATAGTATAACTGATTTATACGAAGAGCAGGATAGAAAGAGAGATCAATCAAATTCCCCCGTCGACCCCATCTGAATCCAGCCTATGCTTATCTTTTCTCTTTTCTCAGGATTGAACAGAAACCCGATGGGCTCAGCCAATTGATCCTCATAATTATTGGAATAAGTTTTCAGGCTCAGCTTTATTCATCACCTGCCTCACTCTTCTGAAAGATGTCAAGGCAGCATGAACCGAAGACCAAAGGTAGTCACCTCCAGAGTTTTGGCTTCCTTGCTACCAAACCATTGTTCGGCTTGAAACTTTGAATACTAAAACAATAAGTGTCGCCAAAACATAGGATTTAAAAAGATACAACAATAACCTTGGACCCTTGCGCTGTTGTCAATGCATACGTAATGGCCTCTTCACAAATGTTGACCGATTCCATGTATCCTCAACCTTCTCGTGATATTAGAGACATGAGAAGCTCATCATGCATGACGTCAATGGCTACTTATATCCAATCCTAGTCTTTCAGCACGTAGGAAGAGTCTTGACGAAACGTATCTTTCGTCAATGCGTTCGTAATGGAAGCTAATGCATGAAAACCCGTCAGCAGTGTTGCAGATTGCATCATCACCGTTCTCAGCTCCACGGCTTCTCTAAAATTTCAGCAGATCATCGAACGTACATGGCGAACAAGGAAGATTCATCAGCAACGTTATTGCAGAGCATCATCATCATTATCATAGTAATTATCATCATATTCTGAAGTTTCGCAATGAAGCAGGGTTTGAGAGGGTCAGATAATACGCAGCCTTACCCATATATTATAGAGAGGTTGTTTCCAGTAAGCCTACATGCATATATGACATGATAACATAAATATATAGTCCAAGAAATAAATAAGTAAAGATGGTATAAATACGGAAAGATTGATAAGACATTTAAATATATATACCTAATGGTGACCATAATCTGCTATTTACTTATTGCCCTGCCAAGACCATCTGTTCTCGGTGCTATCCGCGCTATGCTTCTTCCCTGACCAGTGCCCTGAGAGTGCGGCAAGCCTACGATTTTATTCGTCCAGCGTAAGAATTTCCCTATAGACCTGGAAAAAAAAAGTGTGAGGACTCTATGATATGTCGTTTATCCTTACTCTATCACGTCAAACTGTTTTAATCTGAGCCACTGCGATAGAGAGTGCCAACTTTGACATATCTCCCTCCAGATCTTATAAGGCCTCCCTCTCCTCCTCTTATAATCAGTGAAAGTAATTCTCCTCTTATAGTCACTAAGGCTCTTTTTCATAAAACATAATTTTCATAAAACATCAAGAACCATGTTAAGACATCACTTTACTCAAAACAGGATTATATTAGGTCATGAACAGAAGAGGAACCAATCATCAAGCTGGGCCTTTGGGGTATGATCTGCTCCTTATTGCTTCTGAGAGAAACAAAACTTAAATGCAGATCAAACAATCCAAAAAAAAAAAACCAAAAAACACCCTCTGATAACAAAATTGAATATAAAAACGTTCGAAGATCAAATAATCGGTAAAATATTAATGTCTGTAAATGACACAAATATATTCTCATTTAACATCTAAATCATTCTAAAAAATGCAGTAAAAATAAAGGACAAGAAATCCATCTTATCTGCGTTCGCATAGCTGAAGTCTCCCCGGTTGGTTCAGTTTTTCTCAAGGCTGAGTCGGTTATAACAAGAAAAGGTACAAGAATCTACACTTGGATCTTTTCATTTTCTATAAGAAACGAGATTTGAGTTCTAAGCAGATAAGAACAGACTAAAGTAAAGGCCCAAGCTAAAGAAAGGAGAACAAACACTAATTAGAGTAAGAAAAATGTTCAAGCCAGAAATGGTAGAACAGCAAACAAGCAACGGGGATAATAAAATGAAAAAAAAAAACGAAGAGAAGGAAATCAAAAAGCAAAAATAGAAAAGGAAAAATAGCTACCGACCAACACTTAGAAATAACAAACTCGAAATGGTAACAACAAATGAGAAAGACATAAAAGGAAAGATCTTGAACACAAATGGACCAAAAGGCAAACACTAGAACTTCCCCTCTAAAAACCCACCAAATAAAATCCGTTTGGGAGCAAGAAAAAGAGAAAATCAGTCAAAAATACTCAAAATAGAGGAACTCACAGATCAAGTGAGAAATCTGAAGCAGGTAACCAAAAGGGATGGCCGGTTCATGATCCTTTGCCTTCATCACCCCACTGACAGCCCAAGACGCCGGAAACATGACTCACAGAGTTTATTCGACTCAGTGAGTCTTTGGTGGCTGATTCGGCAAACCTCAAGGATTCGGACGATGGAGACTTTACGGAGCATACAACAAAGTTGCGGGCGGAACTCCGCTGCTGCCACCGTGGGGAACATAAAGTCGGTGAAGCGACGGCGTTGGAGCGCAGTTGTCAAACTGAGAAAAATGGCTTCACCAAAAACTTTTTTTTTTGTCTCTTCATAATATTATTTATTTAATATATTCATTAATTTTCCATTCATTTATAATTTCTAATTATGATCATGTTAAAATATAAAATTTTAATATTATATTATTTCAAGTAAAAAAAGTTATAAAAATTAATAAATATTATAAAAAATATGTGAAAGTTAAATAATATCATACAACGATATACAATAATTTAAAATTTTAAAAATAAAATCAGTATTTTAACCCTAATAGTTTTATACCTTTACGAGGAGGATCATTGTAAGGATTTCTTAATGTAAGTTCTTCTTAAATGAGATGAGAGCTTTAGAGTATGAAAAGTGAATGAAAAATGGGACTAAGACTACCAAATGCAAACAATATAGTCCTATGCTCATATTAATTAACTTCTAAATTAAGTATTTTTAAGCATTCAATTCTCTTAAACTTGAATTAGAATTAATTATTTTAGGAACTACTTTTTCTAAAATTTGAATTAAAATTATTAAAGTAAAAATAGAAGAGATGTGAAAATAACCATTGTTTTAAAAATCAAACTGGAAGTTAAACCAGTAAGACATAAGATTTAAGATTTAAACATTTATTAGATTGTCATAAAAATTTTAAAAATTAAATGAAATTTAAGAATTTGAAATATACTTAAAAGAGACTATTCTTATCTCTCAAGGAATTTGAAGTTTAATTAAAAAAATAGATCATCAAATAAAAATTAATTGATTGGTTTTAATTTATAAAAATTTATTAATTTTAAAAAATCAATCGATTAATTAACAAAATGATTGGTTTTTAATAACAAGGTTTATTAAAATAAATCAAATCAAAAAATTAAAAATTAGACCAAAAATTTACCGATTCAAAATTTAAACTGATCGAATCGGTTAAAATTTTTAATTATTAAAAATTAAAAATAACAATATATTTGTATTTCACGTGCTAAACAACTGCCACCAACTGGGATTTGATATTATTAAAAGTCATGTGTTCACATTACTAGTCTCTCAATATTTTTTATTTCACATGAAAAATAGGTACTTACATGATGATTGACAAAAAATCAAGCTGAAAAGTTGATCTTTTTGTATTGAAGGGACAGAAAAAAGTGTATGAAATTAATGGATGACATATAGAATCATAAATAAAAAAGTTAGCTTTCTTGCGATCGTATTAACTGAATTTTCCATATAGAATATTACATTCCCACGTTTAACATTAAACCTTTGACTTAAATATTTTAATTGTGTTTTTTCCCTTGAATTTAGTTAATCTCAAGCTTATATTTCTCTTAAATCTAGTTGATTCACTTCTTGTCTTGTTTGATTAATTTGGAATTCAAGTTGGGTCAAATTCGAGCAATCCTAACTCAAGCTCAATCTGAAATCCAAAATACAAAAATAAATTTAATTTAAAAATCGATCAACTTGAGTCACGTCGAACAAAAATTATTATCTCTAATTAGCCTCTCTCTTTTTGAACCAAGCAATCACGAAGAACCTTACGATGGCTTTCACAAACATTGCCAAGAACCTCAAACATTTGGCCCTCTTCTTCTCTACTTCTCTCGCTTGCTTCTTTTTCGGATGCAAACCTGTGATCATCTGATGATCAGGTTCTAACGGGTGGCGTGGAAAGCTAAAATAAGTGACAGGAACCTTGCAATTGTCATCCACTGATGTAAATTCGTTTTCTGCTAAAAGATGAGGTGGTGGTGATGAATCTAAGCACTCCTCACACTCCCATTCTAGATAATCTGTGCCTGCCATTGCCAATGCTTCTATAGAAACCGCCATTTATGGTTTGTACATGCAAGCTGAACAAATCTATTCAATCTTCTTTCTGTTTGTCTCTGAGAATGATCGTAACTAGTTCTACTTATAGAAAAGTCTACTGCTTGACAGATTTGATCGATGCTGGGTTGAGGAAGAGTACGGACTTTTCTTCTTTAAAGATCACGGGTTTCAGTAACGTTAAGATGCATTCTTCTCGAGATCATTTCATTGGTAATTTTTCTCTTATTTTCCTCGTGCAATACTCAACCATTCTTTCAGGATCAATTGGTCTGCACCTCAGTTTGATCTCTTAAAAATTATAGTTTGACTTTGGTTCCAAATTCGATTCAGTTCAGATTGAGACTAAAATAATACTGTTTTACCAAATTTAATTTCAATTCTAAATTTAAATTGAAAAACTATAAAGTTAAGAGACCAAATTGAAGTAAGAGTTTAAGGAAGAATTCATATTTTTCATTTTAATATATATTCAGATGAAGACTCAACCTGGTCTAAACTTAATAATATATATGTACAAAGGATAGTTACATTAAGAACAAATTTTGGTGAATGAAATTTTAAATTTTAAAAAATACATTAAATACATATTCATTTTGAGATAATAAATATCAATTTATATAATTTAAATTAATTTATAAGTATCAAATATAATTAATTTTTAATAAAACAATTCAAAACTATATAAATAAAATTATCTTTCAATAGGAAATCGCCAAAATATAAGTTTGATAGTAGTTCATGTAGTTTTACAATAAGAAAATAAATTTCAAAGTGTATAATTCTTCTAAATTTTTGTAATTCAGTACTTAATTTTTTTTATAAAACATTATTAAATATTTAATATTTTAAAATCAACATAATTCAAATTAGAATATTGTTTTTATTAGTTTTTAATTAATAGCAAACAATTAACAGAAATATCGTTTTTATTTGAATTACACAAATTTTAAAAATTAATAATTAAATTAAAATTTTAAAAATATAAAATTTTAATTTTGCTATCCCGTTTTATAATTAACTTGTCTTAAATATATCATTTAACAAAACAAATCTGAACACAATAAGTTAGGCTCAACCCACTTCTTAAAGTTCAAGTAAAATAACTAATGTTTTGAAAACCAAACTAGGAGTTAAACTAGTAAGACATAAGATTTAAGATTTAAAATGTTCAACATTTATTAGACTGTCATAAAAATGTTAAAAATTAAATAAAATTTAACAATTTGAAATATGCTTGAAAAAGATTATTTTTACAAATCAAGGAATTTAAAGTTTAATTAAAAAAGAAATTGTTAAATGAAAATTAATTGATTTATTTTAGTTTATAGAAATTTATTAATTTTAAAAAATCAACCGATTAATTAACAAACTGATTGGTTTTTAATAACAAGGTTTATTAAAGTAAATCAATTCAAAAAATTAAAAATTGGACCAAAAATTGATTGATTCGTGATTTAAATTGGCCGAATCGATTAAAATTCTTAATTATTAAAAATAACAATATATATTTGTATTTCACATGCTAAACAACTGCCACCAACTGGGATTTGATATTATTAAAAGTCACATGATGAAGAGATTATTCATGTTCACATTACTAGTCTCTCAAGTTTTTTATTTCACATGAAAAATAGGTACTTACATGATGTTTGACAAAAAATCAAGCTGAAAAGTTGATCTTTTGTATTGAAGGGACAGAAAAAACTAAAAAGTGTATGAAATTAATGATGATATATAGAATCAAAAAAAAATGTTAGCTTTATTGTGATCATATTAATTGAATTTTCCATATAGAATATTACATTCTTACATTTAACGTTAAACTTTGACTTAAATCTTTTAATTGTGATTTTTTCTTGAATTTAGTTAATCTCAAGCTAATATTTCTCTTAAATCTAGTTGATTCACTTCCTGTCTTATTTGACTAATTTCATTGGACTTCAAGCTGAGCAGGTACGAACAATTCTAACTCGAGCTCAGTCTGAAGTCTAAAATAAAAAGATAAATTTAATTTAAAACTCGATCAACTTTAATCAGGTTAGATAAAAACTGTCAATTCTAATTAATCTCTTTTTTTTTTCCTTTTGCTCTCTATTGTACTAATAATGTTATTTTTTCCTATCAATAAGCATCTGGTGCCAACTAAAAGTGAAGCCAAGGAAGTATAATCGCAAAGTAGATATCGATGCGTATGATTGATCAAGTTGTACAAAGATTAGAGTTCACGAGACATGCTAAAACATACAATAATGGACAACTGGAGAAAACTTCAGCTATGTAAGTAACAAATCTACAATATCTATATAGTCTAATCAAGGTTGGTTACGAGAAAGAGTTCGAGCTCGACCCTCTGGCATTGCCATTAGAACTGAGAGGAAGAGTCCCATTAACCGTAATCCAGCTACATAAAACTGATGTTATAAGTAAAGACAGTAGTTTAGGGTTTAGGGTTTATGTGCCTTTTCGGACCAAGCAATCATGAAGAACCTTACGATGGCTTTCACAAACATTGCCAAGAACCGCGAACATTTGGCCCTCTTCTTCTCTACTTCTGTCGCTTGCTTCTTTTTCGGATGCAAACCTGTGATCATCTGATGATCAGGTTCTAGAGGGTGGCGTGGACAACTAAAATAAGTGACAGGAACCTTGTACTTGTCATCCGCTGTTGTAACTTCGTTTTCTGCTAAAAGATGAGGTGGTGGTGATGAATCTAAGCATTCCTCACACTCCCATTCTAGATAATCTGTGCCTGCCATTGCCAGCGCTTCTATAGAAACCGCCATTTATGGTTTGTACATGCAAGCTGAACAAATCTAATCAATCTTCTTTCTGTTTGTCTCTGAGAATGATCGTAACTAGTACTACTTATAGAAAAGTCTACTGCATGACAGATTTGATCGATGCTGGGTTGAGGAAGAGTACGGACTTTTCTTCTTTAAAGATCACGGGTTTCAGAAACGTTAAGATGCATTCTTCTCGACATCATTTCATTGGTAATTTTTCTCTTATTTTCCTCGTGCAATACTCAACCATTCTTTCATATTAGGATCAATTGGTCTGCACCTCAGTTTGATCTCTTAAAAATTATAGTTTGACTTTGGTTCCAAATTCGATTCAATTCAGATTTGAGACTAAAATAATATTGTTTTACCAAATTGATTCATTGATTTGCACTATTTGAACGGCGCCAAACTAAGCTTAAGATCAGATTGAAGTCCAATCAACTTAGTCTCGGGTCAATTCAAATCTAGTATATCTCATTACAGCAAAAGTGCCAAAACTTCAAAAGTCAATGTGTCAAGAATTTCACATCAGACAATTGTAAGTGTATTTGATCATTTATAATAGTGTGTAAATCTCTCCTTTTAAGCTAATTTTTAGGGTAAGTTAAGACTTTCAACATGGTATCAATGCCTATTTTTCTCGATAGTTTGAGGCGATACTCAATTTTGTCCCTTTACATAATATGCCCAACAAATATCCGACCCTGTTTTGGGCAGAGTGAGTGTGTGAAGAATTTCACATCGGATAAGTGTTAACACATTCAGTCATTTATAATAATGTACAAAACTCTCCTCTTAAACTAACTTTTAGAGTGAATTAGGCCATTCAGAAATATGTGCTCATCTCATTGGTAAGTTTCTTCTAGTACTCCACATGCAATAGCGTGGACCACGGACTTATTCCTATTTCTTAAAAATTTAATTTTGGAATTATGGATACCAATTCCTGATCATTAATTAGTTAATTTTAATTATATATACAATTAAGAAAAAGAGTAATCACTAAGAAGATTAATGGCAATCAAATTAGTAAGTAACAAGGTTAAATCCATAAAATAATTGTTAGGTAGAGGAAAAATACGGTCAATTTAAATTTGGTTGATAATAAAATTAAATTCTAAAATTAAATTGAAAAACTATAAAGTTAAAAGACCAAATTGAAGTAAAAGTTTAAGGAAGAATTCATATTTTTTTATTTTAATATATATTCAGATGAAGATTCAACCTTCGTCCAAACTTAATAATCTCTATGTACAAAGGATAGTTACATTAAGAACAAATTTTGGTGAATGAAATTTTAAATTTTAAAAAATACATTAAATAAATATTCATTTTTACATAATAAATATCAATTTATATAATTATAATTAATTTTTAATAAAACAATTCAAAAATATAAAAATAAAATTATAAATCGCCAAAATATAAGTTTGATAGTAGTTCATTTAGTTTTACAATAAGAAAATAAAATTCAAAGTTTATAATTCTTTTCAATTTTTGTAATTCAGTACTTAATTTTTATAAAAAAATATTAAAATTTTAATATTTCAAAATCAACATAATTCAAATTAAAATATTGTTTTATTAGTTTTTAATTAATAACAAACAATTAACAGAAATATCTTTTTTATTTGAATTACACAATTTTTAAAAAATTAATCATTAATTAAAATTTAATTTTGCTATCCCGTTCTATAATTAACTTGTCTTAAATATATTATTTAACAAAACAAATCTGAACACCGTCTCAACCCACTTCTTAAACTTCGAGTAAAACACGTGCACATTAGAGGAGTTCACATGCAGGTGCTCTTGCTCCTTTAGTTTAATTTTCTTGCACCATATTCACTGCGAGGACACGTTTATCGAAGACTTAACGGCATATTATTATAGTAAGACGAAGGTAAGGGGAAGGCACCAAGTGTCTGGAATGGATCAAAAAGCCTGTCACCGTGGTTTCTTGTATACAGATCGAAAACCAGCATTACTTAACTGAATAAAACAAACCTTGCCCGCCTTCGATGTATCAGACAAGTTCAGAAGAAATACTAAATAAATAAAAAGCTCTGACTTAATTTTGGACCGTCCACATTAATTTAACTATGTTTGTATTAAAGTTGAATACGAAATTTAGGTAGTTTGGATATATTAAAATAGACATCTTAACTCTCTAGTGAAAATATGTAAAAACAATAATATTTACAAAGTGTAAGAGAAGAAAAAACGGAAGACCTAAAAAGAATTAGAAAGAAGGTGATAAAAAATGATATGGCTCAGTAAGAACTTACCGAAAATATGTATTGCGATAAAAAACCTTAACGTACTAGGATACGAATAAAGGATATCTTACATAAAAAGGTCATTCTCATTATCTTTGGTCTTTTAAATATTTTCCCTCGAGTCTTATTTTTTGTATTTAACTTTATTTTTTATTTTTGTAATACTTCTCTTCTAGGTATATTTAGCATTACTAGTTTCCTACTTAGCTTAAGCTTCTATTTGGTTGGGCTTATATTAGTACAATTTTTGTCCGTAGAGCTTTTTTCTGTAGATCTTTTCTAAGAAGAATTTTTCTAAGAAGTCAGTTAATTGTTTGACTATCATTTAAAAAATAGCTTTTTTGAAATAGTATTATATAATAGATTATTTAGCAACATAAAAATAAAAAGAATTTTTAATTTTAACTATATTTTATTTTGTAATAAAAAATATTTATGCGTATAGATATTATTTAAAGTATATTAAACAATATGCAAAGCAAAATATATTAATTATTATATAATTTTAAACCATATGAAAAATAAATGAAACATATCTAACCAAATCTTTTATATAAATTATAACATAAGTAAAATGAATATCAAAAATAAATATTAAAATATATAAAAAAAGTCAAATAATTTTATATAAATACTAAAATAAATATTTAAGTTAAGTAAATAGTTAAATACATAATAAATTATGCATTTTATTGTAATAAACGTGAAGATAATTTTGTGAGTATTGTGAAAATTATGTGTAAAACACAAAGGCAAAAGGGATTAAAAAATTGACTCATTAATTAATCTGAAAAATCTACTCGAAAAAACACTTTTTTTAGAAGCTCCAAATTTGAGCTTCTTAAAATGCTGTATTTTGGCTGTCAAAAGAGTTATATCTATTAAAAAAGTAATTTTTATTTCACAGCGAAACACTCATTTTTCTTAAAAAAAGATTTTTGTAGTAGAGAAAAGTACTTATTGACATCCCAAAAGTCCATCAAAATAAGCACTAATTATTTCTTTGTAATAGCTTATTTGATCTATTCTTACACCTGTTTTCTTTTTTACTTGTATAGCTATTTACTTATTTTATATTTTATCATTATTCTTTACTATTCTTTATGTTTATGCTATTATGCATTTTACTACAGATTTCTATATTTTTATTTATATATGTTTATCTATAGCATTAGTATTATTCTTTTTTATGTCTATGTGTATTCATATTTTTCGAGTTAGTATTTTATTATTTTATTTTAATATAGGTTTATCAAAACAATTTTATATTGTTGTATTAACATTCATAGTCATGCTCGCAGGGAGAGAAGTGGGAAAGGAACACTAAAGATGGCTAGCCAAGTATGCTAGCAATTTTGTACTTGGTGTCCATCACTTTATTACAACACTTGTTGGGTGTCACATTATCTTATTAGAGGATTTGTCGATAATCTGTTTCTCTCGACTTAGCGTATAATCCGTTTCATTTGTTTCCCTTAAAATGAAACGACGCCTTCAAGTGTTTAAAAGTTATTTTTTGTTGGATAATTTAGATTCATTTATGATTTGTGCTCAAATGTTTTATAGAATAAAGGGTAATGATTAGATCATTACACTTTATTCTATAAACAAGAAAACACTTTTGATGCCTAAACGCTAAACTATATGTATGCACTCCTAATCCAAAGTTCACTATTCTCAATCCTTTATTAACTTGGATTAGACTCATGATAAGGTTCTTAACTAAGTCTTAATGTTATTCCTGTTTATTTGATTTTATGATTTACACTTATGATAAGTAATTAGTATCTTAACTCTTAATTAATTGGATTTATATATTAATTTCTTAGAATTTATTAAGGTTAATTATAAAAGAAATATCAAACTTTAATCAATTTTGTAATACTGATTCAAAATAAAAAAAGTAACGCTAAATTTTAACTTTTTTATAAAAATAATTTAAGATTATGTTTTTTTTGTGGATGTGAAAGACGTGACGAGTCACGTTAAATTAATATTCTTATCTCATGATTGTCACATCATATGCTAAGGAAGCGATCCGAGTTAGGTGAAAAAAGAGTCCCGACAAATAAGTGAGGAAAGAGTGCATAATTATTTTAGAATTTTTCATATTTAATTTGATAAATGATAAAATTCACACGTGACAAAAATATATTATGTGATGAAGATATTGATTTAACATATGTTATCACATCAGCAATATTAACAAAGAACTTAACGTCAGATTATTTTTGTAAAAAATTAAAAGTTGAATTATTTTAAACTTCGAGTTGTTATTACAAAATTGAGAAATTTTAATTTTTTACAATTAACTTAATTTATTATTAACTATCAAACT
>JAOSBM010000204.1:27490089-27504413 GCA_027568955.1 Erythroxylum tenue
GGATTATAACATAAGTAAAACTAATATCAAAAATAAATATTAAAACATATAAAAATCAAATAATATTATATAAATCTCAAAATAAACGTAAATATGTGTTTGTAAATATTGTGAAAATTATATGTAAAATATAATGACAAAAAGGACTAAAAAATAGGCTCATTAATTGATCTGAAAAATCTACCTGAAAAAGTACTTTTTTAAGAAGCTCCAAATTTGAACTTCTTAAAAAACTGTATTTTAGCTATCAAAAAAGCTATATCTACTAAAAATACTTTTTTATTTTACAGTCAAACACTTATTTTTCTTAAAAAAAACTTTTACTGTAAAAAAAGTACTTATTTACCCTCCAAAAACTCAACCAAATAGACACTAACACTTTAATTAAATTGATGATTGAAGCTACTATTGCAACATTAGAACCATAATTATGATCATTTGCAAGCATTTGAAACATGAAGATTAAGCTCCTCCTAAGTTTTTGTTTGTCTTATATTAATTATTAGTAGATAGCCTTATCTAGATCATGAAAAGGGATGGTGTAATGGTGAAACTTCTCAGGGGTCCTCCAATTTATGAAGTTAAAGGTTGAGTCGTGGCAAAGGAAGGTACAATTCACAAATGATTTGGATGGTGGAACAGGAGCCAAGACATAATGAATTACTTCACGCATCACTTAGATTAATACTATCAATCAATTTTGAGCCTGTTAACTCGTAAAGTAATTTATTTAAAATATGTAATTTACACGTAAAAAGACGACACTTATATGAGTCTTCTAATTTAAGAAGTTAGAGGTTGAGTCGTGATAAAGAAAATTACAATTGACAAATGAATCTAAAAAGAATAGTCGAATAAGAGTAAAGATATATTAATTATTCTCGTTGCTAAAAGGCTTAACCTACTCCCAAAAGTTAACTTAAGAGGAGAGGCTTGTACACTATTATAAATGGCTGAATTCACTCATATTTATCCAATGTGGGATTCTTGACACACCGTCCTCAATCCAAAGCAGGACTGAATATCTGCTGGACATATTGGACAAAATGACAGAACTAGGCACCGTCTCAAACTATCGAGACAAACGAGCTCTGATATCATGTTGAAAGGTCTAACTAACCCCCAAAAGCTAGCTTGAGAGGGGAGATTTGAACACTATTATAAATGACTAAATGTACTCATATTTGTCCGATGTGAGATTCTTAACACTCTTATCACTTAGAGTAAAGTTATCACTTAATTTTAACTTTAAACATAGATAAAGGAAATTACAATTCACAAATGAATTCGAAATGAATGGTTGAATAGGAGTAAAGGCAACTTAAGTCGAGTGACTGAACCATAAAATGGTTTATTCCAAACATGTAATTTATACCATTATGTCTTTTTCAAAATAGAAGGTAAACAGATAATCAGAAATGTTTGTTTCTGCATCATGGTTGTCAAAAACACTCAACATTGGTTTGATCGCAGAACTTAACTAACAGAAAACTGAAAAGGACATGGAGGAATGTGACCTGTTTGACCTGTGAGGGAGCTTGTTGGAGGTGAAGTTGGTACAGCAAACACAGAAAATTCCAACACCTTTGAAACCTACACGACCTTCTTCTTCCTCTTCTTCTTCTTCTTTAACCCTTAAACCTGAATAATCAAATTCCTGTAACTCCTCTTGCAAGAAACATAGAACTAAATCTATGGGATTTGTTTGTTTCTTTTAGAGCAAGCAACTTTTCATTTTCAAGAAGTGAAAATCGTATATTATTCCAATAATGCTCCAAATTGCAATTATTTTATAATTTTTTTATTAATTATGATATTGATAATCACTGGTACTCTTCAGTTAAAACCTTTTTTTTAAATGTTAATTGCAAAATGTTTGATGGCAAATTATAAGTAAACGACTCTAAAATGATCTTTTGATTATCTTAAAATTTTGACTCCAAAAAGATTAATAGTATAGCTATTTAAGGTAAGTATAAATAAGCTTCTTTTCCTCTTCACTCCGAACTACTGTTCCTTGTGTCTTTCAGCTAATAAATCCATTAATCATCTCTTTTTTGAATGCTCCTTTTCCAAAGCAGTTTGGGACCACTGCCTATCCCATTTTAGCTTGCCCATCTTTAATTCCCCTACCCTTTCAGCTATTCTTTCCTGGTTCTTATCTGTTCCCAGTTCCAGAGCTTCTGTTGCTACTCTCTTCCCTATCCTACTCTCCACAACTATCTACCACCTTTGGACTGAACGAAATGCCAGAACCTTTAAGAATGAGACCATGGCTGAGGAGCGTGTGATATCAGGTATGATCTCCCATGTTAGGGAACTTCTTAGCCTAAACACCGAGAGGAGGTAATGTTGTTTTCTTTTATTTTCTTTTATTTCTCTCTTTTTTCAGGTCAATCGTTCTGCTTTCGAGGATTTCGTCGAACTACTCTTCCGTGCATTGCCTACCCTTGGGGGTGCTGCTCCTGTCTCCATTTGTGGCTGTTTTTCTGTCTATTCGGGGATAAGATATGCCTAAGCATTTTCTTTATGTTTGTATCTCCTAGGCCTACTAGCTTCAATTTTGGCTTTTGTTAGCTCGGTTTTCTCCTTGGTACTTGTATTCGTTGGACTCTCTTTTACTTTGGTTCTTGGGTTTTTAATTGCTGTCTCTTAGGGTTCGGGTTATTCCCTCCTATGCTGTAGAGTCCCATTGTGTTTCTCTTGGTTTGCCTATGGTTTAGCTAGTCGAGCCTTATGAGGCTTTGTCTGTAAACTTTCATGTATATAATTTTCCTTATTAATTTAATTTTTTCTGATTTACCAAAAAAAAACCATTTTTTAAATATTAGTAATAATCGTATCAATATTTTAAAAATCGAACCGGAGTAAGACAAAAAGTTTAAAGTTTAACTAGTATTAAAGTTTAATTGAAAAACGAAATTATTAAATAAAATTTAACTAATTTATTTCGGGTTTATAAAATAAAAATCGATTGATTAATTAATAAACTAATCAGTTTTTAACAACAAGAGAACCAAGAGGAACAAAACCGAACTGAAAAATTAGTCAATTTAAAGTTTTTACTGATGAACCGGTCGAATCAGTTAAGTTTCTTAATCATTATTATTTATAATTATTCGTAACATGTTCATATTAACTCCGTTTAGTAATAATATCCTAATCATAATTTTTTTTATAATTTGTAATTTAGCATTGATCTTGAAACCTAAAGTCTTTTAGTGAGTCGTCATTTACTTACTTCATAAGCTAAGTCATTTTCTAACCTAAACTCATACCAAAGCTTCACATCAATTGCCCTTTTTTTTCCATCACTTATCTTTCTTTTTTTTTTGTCTGCATAAGTTTTACTTGTAAAGCTCGACAATGGGTTTATGGGAAAGGAACAGGAAAATATACAAAAAGACAAAAGAAGAAAACCCCATTAACGCCTAGCTCACGAAAAGCTAGGTTAAAGAACGGTACGTGATCAGATTCCTTCTTCAATTAGGGTTCCTTGTCGTATGGATCACTTACAAGTGTGTAAGTGACCTCACTTCCAAAACAAGATTCTAACTAGTAACATAATAAACCTTAATTAAGTTTGTGATAACTTTATTATATGAGTCATAAATTTAGGGGCCGTTTGATTTTACTTCTGTTTTTCTGTTGTAGTTTTCAATTTCTGCTTTTAATTTTTTGTTTATGTTTTTCTTTCAAATAAAAACAAAAACCTGTTTGTTGTTAATATTAACGTAGTTATATTTTTATCACTGATAAATGATAATAATTATATTTTATTTAAAACTTAAAGATAAATTATTTTTAATTAAATAAATTTAGTTAATCTCTTATATAATATTTATTAACAAATTAGTAAGAAAATTATGTTATTTTAATAAAATAAATAATTTAAAAATTAAAAATTTATTTATAAATGAATATTTATTTGAAATATATTTTAAATTTAATTATATATAATTTAATTATAAAAATTAAATAAAATTAAATAATTCATAATTTTATTGATAATTAATTTTAATTTATTAAATATATAAATATAATGTTAAATTAAATTATTCATAATTTTTATTAAATAATTAAATAATATATATTGAAATGATAGTAAATCAGATTATGAAAAAAAAAACAAAAACAAGAAACAAAAACTACTTTTTATAGTTTTCATAATTTTTTAAAACCGGAAAAAATCAAAACTAAAAACACAAACTAAAAATTCAAATAAACAAATTTTTTTACTAAATTTAAAAATAAAAATAAAAAATAAAAAATAAAAATAGAAACAAACCTGCCTAAATTGGCACTTTTTGGTGCTTGAACATTACATATATAGCCACGAATTTGGTTGGCTTGTCGTTCTGTTTCCAGACAACCAAATCCGACTTATTTGGAAACAGTTATAGCATGTCTTGTTCTTCGTTTTCTTACACAATTCGAAGGATCATGCTTTAATTTCTTGACAAGTTTCCACTTTCATAAAGAAAATCATGATCAGAGATTAAGGACCTGTTTTGTTTAATTTAAGAAGGAAGGGTTGACTCAAGCCAACCACTCCCAGCTCGAGCAGGATTATATTGTAAAGTATAATTATAATAATAATCTCAATTTTTAAAAAAAAAACATATTAATGTTGAGTTATTGATTTGTATTAGTTAAAAGAAAATAGTATTAAAAATATTATATTTCCATTGCCGTCTTGAAAAAGAAATTAAGATTAGGTTAAGATGATTTTCAGATTATGTCTCTAATCAGTGAAAGTGATACTTACTTAGAGCATCTACATTGGGTGATCAAGAATTAATTAAAGAAGGAAAGGGACAATCATATTTTTTTAAAAAAGACTTCTCCTACGTTGCATAGCATTACACGTGAACCGTATTTGTGGACCAACTTCACTATTTTCAATCATTCATGGCCTAACAACCCTAACAGGGAAAAGAAGAAGAGGAAGAAGAAGATGATGATGCTGATGATGAAGAAAAAACAAGAACAGATTAAAGAAAAGAAAAAACAAGAACAGATTAAAGAAATGAAGTGGGGTATGGAAGATTATGCTAATTTCATCATAATCTTTACCATTTCAATGACAGTCACGTATATATAATTATTTGCTGCTTTTTAGTGACATTTTAAAAATTAAACTAAAAGTTAAACCGATAAAATAAGAAATTTAAGGTTTAAAAGGTTCAATCAGTATTAAATTGTCATAAAATCGGTTAAAAATTGGATAGAATTGAAGAAATTGAATAAGGTTGAAAAAGATTGTCCTTACTTTAAAGTTTAATTAAAAAAGGAGACTGTTAAATGAAAATAATTAGTTTATTTTGATTTATAAAAAATGACTAGTTTACAAAAAATCAACTAATTAATTAATAAATTGATAGATTTTTTTGGTCTTAGACCAGGGTATCCACCGGCGAACCTAGTCACTAATCTCTTCGCTAGTTTGTAGGCACCTCACATGATGGGACAGCTGACCCAAGGATTTAAAGCAGCTTCATACCCAAAAATTGATAGATTTTTAACAACATGAGTTATTCAAGTAAATCGAACAGAAAAATTAAAAATTGAATAAAAATTTTAATCAGTTTAAAGTTTTCACAGTTTAAGTATCCAATCAGGTCTAGATTTTTAATAATAGCCTTTTACCCTATAGGCTCAAGCGCTAATATAGTTACTTAACTATAATCTACCTAGATGTTTTAAATTGGGAGTGGATGAGATAGAATCAAACGATAATTCAGTTCGAACCTAATTTAATTAAGTTCGACCTGAGTTGAAATTAATGAACGAAACTTAATTTGATCAGACCTAAAAGATTATGTTTGTACCATTTGGTTGATTTAATACTAATTTAACTAATCAACCATTGAGCTTGTTAATTACACCTTGTTTACATTAAATATGGGGCTTCAAGTTTTCTCAACCGTTACGACCAACCTTATGGCTTAACATTAATTTTATTAAACTAACCCACTAGAAGACATCATCACATGATTTGAAGAAAATATCTTTTTTAATTATAATTGTTAATATTTAAACTAAATATTTTAATAAGGTCACGGTGTTATGCTCTATATAAATTGTTTTCCTCATCAACTCCACCAAACTTCACTAGGCAATGACATCATAGTTATACAGCTAAGGATAGTGAAAGATAGTGAGATTGATAGTTCATTAACTTATATTTTCTCTTTGCATTAGTTTAGCTTATACATGTAATATTTAGTAATAATTTTTTTTGGTTAAATAATATTTAGTAATAATTATTTCCGATTATTTAGCGACACGAAGATTCCCGTGTTAGGTCCGTTTCTAAGTTAAGATTTGGACTTAGCGATAGGTTTGAGTTAGTCGGAAGCAACCTCTCGATCAATTAGAAGTAAAGTTGTATATTACTGAACTTCTCTAGATTCCACGTATTAACGAGCCTAAATAATTCAGGTTTTGTTAGATCTTTTTTTATTCGATTTTAAAGTGATGTCATTTTGAAAGTTAGACGAGCTAGTTTCAAGCTAGTTCAAATCATTCGAGTTGGACTGGGCTTGCCCGCCCGCCTGAGTCTAATCAAAGTTCGAATCTGTGTAAACTTCTTATCAATTATATATGAATGTGGAACAAATAATAAGATCAAATTCCTAAAGTAAGTGCTATAAGAATTAGAGAGGCATTCCTGAGGTGTAGAGATATTGACTGGAAGAAATGAGTTGCAGATACATACCTAAGCTTATAAAGTTCTGCAAATCCTTCCACGCCACCATTGAACAGAAGAGAGAGAGATTGTCATCAAATAAGAATTTCATCAGAATGAGTAAGAAACCTTAGATGACTCGTGTGTGCAGATCCCACGACAGGATACTGCAGTTAGGATAACGAAGAAAACAGGAATCAAATGGCACGGTTCAAGTAATGGTGCAGGAAAGTTAGCAACTCTCATGGTTGGAGGAATCATAAATTTGTGTTATTAAGTGAATCAAGTCAGAAACGAACTCTCTAAGTGCTAGATATAAGGGTTCACCCTCCGATGATTGCTCGGATCCAACTGCCAAGTCAAATTAAACTGAAAGTTCATATGCACATTCACCAACTATCCTGGAATTTGAGCTGCTCATGACAAACAGAGTGATGAAAATTTTCTGCAAGACAACTATTCTATAGCTGGAAAGTTGAAAAATGTAGCACAGGATCCCATGGATTGACTTTTGGAAGATTTTACACTGCAGACAGAGTTTAAAGACTTTAGATTGGTGGTAATTGCAGAACAAGTTCCTGCTGTCAACTCAAGCTTTGACAATGATATAAAATAAATGATTGATATTTGACTAACCCTATTATTGGAAAAGCTGAAACCTTCAAAGGCGCTACTTCAGACACGGAAACCTTTCAAAGTTCACCATAAATCCGACAAAAACATTCAGAACCTATCTGACCTGTACTGAAATCAACAGCCAAGTTTGGTTTGATCCAACTCAGACCAAAGTTCAGACTTGACAAATTTTTTTCACCCCCCACCAATTATGGGAGATCGAACTGGACTAACTCAAAATCAATGGGTTCAAATAAGTTTAACCAAACTCAGGTTCGGACCTAAGGAGGCCCGAGTCAAGCCAGTTGCCATCAATACTTTCTTGCTATAGCCAAGAGGATGATCAAGCAATGGATATTGCAGAACATGTCAGGAGCTTATTTCATAGTTTATCCATATACCACCCATGGAAAGTTTAACAGTATCACCTAATGGCTGGTTTAAAGATATATCATCCAGCCTACTTACAGCTAAATTTCTATGCTTTTCTCGCACTGAGTCAATTATAATTTTTTGAAGTGGAAGAACTCTGGTCTGCCAACTTTTCACCAACTAGAGAAGTTGCAATAGGATCAAGATCATAAGAGTTGTCAGATAGGAAGTAGAAGTCCAGATTTAGGACTCATCTTTGGGCCAGCCTACAATTCCCAGATCATTGAGCTAGTGAGTCTTCTACCCAAAATACATATGTTAGGTGACTGAACCAAACTGACCAAGCCAAAATCAACATTTACATACTGTAATGCTCAAATCCATCAAACGAGCGTGTGTAATACAGCACCGAGACTAGAACCAAAAGGAATGATGCTCATTTACTCAATTTCAGATATCTCGAAGAAGATCGGCGACTGCAGAATCTTCAAATCACGATTATTATACTTCTTGACCTGCAAACAAGAATGTGAACTCTTTATCAAGCTGAAATATGATGCCTCCAAACTCGAAAATTGAATTTAGCAGTTGTATCACACATACTTCATCAAAAGCAATTAAAATCCCTCGTTTTGCAGATTTCAACCATAAAAAATATCTCACAACTGGACCTCCTACTACCTGTAGTAATCTTTTGCATAGTAAATCACCTGTAAATTACAGAGGTTTCTCTAGTTTCATTTGACTTTAACCACCAAAAAGAATATACACAATCATGGACCCCAGGGAAAGGTACTGTACACATAGAGATGGCCACAGTTTCTTTTCACATCATTCATGGAATGCTTTCATCTAGACCAAATTAACAGAGAACTTGCGAGCTTTAAGGATAAGATCATATAAATGCAGCTGTGACGATTCAACAAAGTTTAAATTCAGGCACAATCCACATTCTCTCCGTGATTTTGAACAAACAGATCATCAACATGGGACAATACTAGACTACGAATAGTGAAGCATCAAGAGAATAAAAGAATCATGCTCCACAGACAGACCCCTTTGGAGACTTCAAGATTATGATATATACTTGTAAACAAGTAATATCTGTTTCAATTTGCCAAAAATCGACTCAAAGAGCATGTTTGCATCAATTCTCTATTGTTCCATCTAGAACACACTAATTTTGCGAAGTATGAATGACCCATAAACAAAAAGTTTGTACCTTGGAATCTAGAACAACAATCGCACAAAATCCAACAGCTTAGCCCTTCCCAGTTCCATTATCCAAGACCTCGATTTCAATGCTCCCAACCCTCTCACCTTCATCCAAAACTGACCAGTTTGGAGACTGCGCCGCTCTCAGCCACTTGAAATCATCAACATTGCTCCAATTCCCACTCTCCTCATCCAGACCAGCTTCCTTCAAATCATCCTCAATCCCATCATACTTTAGACAATAAGGAGCAAATCTCAAACCCCCACAATCCTCTATTATGGGTCTACTCCTCACTCTCACGTAAAAATCGCACCTTTTTGCGCAATGTATTCTAATCTGATGCGACGCCAGTTCAAATACACAGTTCTCAACATCCTCCATCAATATTGACCCCGTAACCGGCCCTCCGTAAACCTTACAATTTCTCAGCCTATTGATGAAAACCGCGCGAACGGACCCAATCAGCCTCACTTCACAGGAGTCCAGATCAGAGATCGTAAACTCGCCGATTTCAGAACCTCTGAAATTCTTCGTCAAGACCTCGTTTTGCTTGTTTCTGAATCCCGGCGAGTCTGGGATAGTGATGATTGGGTTCGACTTCTCGGCCTTTGCTGTTTCTGGAGGCTCGGTATGCACGTTTTTGGATGCGGATTTGTTTTTGAATGAGAACTTCTTCTTGGGGAGAAGCTCGGAGGTTAAATTCTCGAGAGATTGTTTGAGATCGGAGATGGATTTCAGAGCGGCCCGGAGGTCATAGGAAGGAAGAAAATAGGAGCTCTCGGCCACGAGCTGCTCAAGGGAGGAGATTTCGGAGGAGATTTCTGCCAGACGAGATTTGAGGTGACATGAGTCGGAGAGTGTGGGTAGTTCAGCGAGTTGGGACTCGACTGAGCGTTTGGAGTCGGAGAACTTGGAGGAGAATGCTGCCGAGGAGGAAGTAGAGTCGTCGGTGATAGTGGATTTGGGGCGATTTTGGTGGCGGTTTGCTAGGCGATCGAGCATGGCTTGTTGCTTCTTCCGTAAGGTGGCCTCCATCGTCGTCGCTTTGCTTTGGAGTTCTTCTTCCATGGCTACAACTAATCTACTAGTAAATAAGAAGATTGCAGGGTACAGAATAGCTAACCTAATAAAACGACGGCGTTTTATAGTTTCAAGACAACCTTAAGCCTTTGGTTGGACGGAGGAAACCAAGAGAAGAGAAAGGAAAAGAAATTGTATTTCTCTTCCTTTCTATTGTTTGGACAAGAATAAGAGAGAGAATTGAGATGAATGGAAGGGAAATTTGGGTCATTTTTATGCTTATCTTGTAATTTCCCACCCTTTCCCACCAATTAATGAATGGAAGGAAAATTTGGGTCATTTTTATGCTTATCTTGTAATTTCCCACCCTTTCCTACCAAATTGGTGGGAAAGGGAGGGAAATGCAAGATTTCCTTTCCTTTGTGTTACTAAACATTCAAACAAAAGCTAACTCTTGGTACGGTGCAAGGGATTAAAAAAAGAACCGATCAAGCCCGACCCAAAGTTAATGAACCAAATCTGAGTTGATTGTACTTCGGATCGAACTGAACTCAAGCCGCAATTTGTAAAGATACCAAATAGAACAAAACTATGATCATCAAGACCCCATTTTTATGATCGAGGAACCACAAAGATTGCATTATACAGAGAGAAAAAAGTTTTGGTGTAACACAACGATCAGGCCATAATGTTAGCTACTACTGCTAGATCACAAAGGTACCCGAAATTCATGGAAAATTACTTGGATGCCTCGTGCAGATCTTCCAGCTTCTGCAGCAGCAGCATCCACCGCCTCCTCCTGTTGCAACTTCTTCAAAGGCAGAGGTGGTCTGACAACAATACTTTTCTTCCATTGCCGGTCGAGCTTTCTCGACAACCTCTTATTTATCCCCTCCGCAATTTCTCTCTCTCTCTTAACAGTAAGCATTCGAGCAATCTGTAGTTTTGGTTTACAACCACAAGTCAAATAAGTGCAGAGCTTCATGGTCAAATACCACACAGATACAATAGGTATGAGTGTAAATATCAGCAGAAGATTTGATCAAAGTAGTTGAAAGATGGTAACAAATTGGAGAAATTGACAAAAGAAAAACATAGATAATGGAATTAGGACTCGGATCATCTTTATCTAAGACGGGTGGCAATCACAGTATGTGGTTTAATCATGCACATAGCTCAGATTCTGTCCTCGACATCTATAGAGCGGACCTCAGAGTAAGGTCCAGTTTGATCCACTTTCTCCTCTCAACAAGAAGCAACACAAAGTATCATACTTTTGTTCCATAAACATAAAGTACGATGTAACCCCTGCATCATCACAAATAGCAATCTGACCATGAACCAACATAGCATCAAGAAAATGTCAACAATAAGAAAATTTAAGAGCAAAACCGCAAAGCTAAGACAAATGGTCGCACACTCAAACTTCCTTCACCCGTCTTCCCCCAAAAAACGAAAGCCACAGCATTTAGTTTCATGCACTAGTATCAACAGACATTAAGGTTTCCCCTTTCCAGCATTCAGCAACCAAATCGGCAGAAATCGAACAGAGACTCGAAGTAATAGAAGGAAATGTAAATCTTCATTCTGCACAAACTGGTCTTGAAATCACAGCTAGAAAGATGATCTCACGGAACTTCCAGTAGAAACTCGGAACAAAACTTGGTCAAACGAAAACCTTCTCAAGCCAATATTATCAATACTTCTACTAACCAAATGGCTTGACAACGAGCACAGAGCATGTAATCACTTCCAACCTTTTATGCCAAATGTCACATATCAGTATTGCCTATTAAGATCAATCTAATCAAGCTTTTACTAAAACCACAAAACAGTAAGAGCAGAGCAGACAAACTACAAGCGTCTGTCTAAATGAGTACACAGAAGGCAAAACCCAGAACTGAAATTTCACATTTTACCAACTCCAACCAACATAAATCCATAAACATCAAAAAGGGCTCGAAAAAGGAATCAAGTAGTACACACACTTTTGGGCATGCGACGAAACTCGATGGACTTGAACTCGTTGCGAGCCGATTTCTGAAGGCGGAGCATAAAAAGCTAGCCTTTAAGATCAACAACTTCTTCATTAATCTCGGTGGTCTTGGACCTGATTTCCTTCAGTTCTTGTTCACTCTTTGCCATCATTACCACACCAGCTGAAGGGCTTCTGGAAGACGACAATGGCGTTTCCATGTGTTGGAGAACTGGCAGTGGGCATTCGTGACGGATTTGGATGCCGGAGAAGCTGGATTTGCAGATTCGGAACGCATGATATGGAGGTATACTCACCGTCGAAAGACTAAACATGATCTGTCGCTATCTGTGTGTAGTTTGTTATTCACTCAATTGCTCCATCAGAGTTTCAACGGAGTGGATAAAGACCTGACTCCTTTTTTCTTATTGTTTTTTTTGTTATTATAGTATTATTTTAAGGGATTAAATTAAATATCAAATATTTCGTGCCGATACAATATTAGTATTAATTAATACTATTTTAAATAATTTTTAAAATTATAAAACAACTTATATATAAAATTTTATATTAGAACTGAAATTATGAATATTTTAAAATTTAATATAGTTATTTATTTATTAAAATGATATTAAATTTTTATTTTTAAATATAATAGCTATTTTCTTAGTTTAAAAAATCAACTTGATATTAAAATTTGTAATTTCTTGATTTAAATATATAAAATTTTAATTATTTAATTTATATATTTAAACTTGTATTTAAATATGAACTGATATCAATTAAAATAATTTTATATTATTTTTAAGTTATTATGGTACAATTAATATTAATTAATATAATATGATATTTATAACAATAATTCTAAATTCGTATGACGTCAATTAATTCTTTAATATTTTAAGATAGTACTAAAAATGCAATTTGTTCTAACACGTTATGAAACGTTAATATGTTGAGTGGTTGAATTGTTGGAGTGGGGAGTATGGGGTCAAAAAATTTTATGTTCAAATTTTCCTATTTATGCTCTTTTAATTGATCTTATCGTACAAGACTTGCCTAGTGTGAAATACCTAATTGACATAATTTGCAGGCTATTGCATTAATGCGGAGATTTATCCAGTACGTATCCAAAGAATAATAACTGCAGGTTCCTTTCCTTTGTTAACAAAAATGTTAATCTCTAAACTTAAAATAAATAAAATTACTCTTATTTTCTTAGTAAAATTATATATATATATGCGCGTACACACACAATATAGATTCTTTTGATTTAATTGTTCTTAAAATTAAAATTCAGTTCAATGGACCAAGTATAGGTTGATTAGATCTCAAGTTCTGTTCGAACTTAAAATAAATCAAATTACTCTGATTTTCTTACTAAAGTTATATATATATACCAAATATATATATATATACACATACAAAAAAAGATACTTTTGGTTTAACTGCTCTTGAAATTAATATATACATATATATATACATACACAAAGATACACGTACAAAAAAAGATACTTTTGGTTTAACTGCTCTTGAAATTAATATATATATATATATATACACACAAAGATATTTTTGGTTTAACTACTCTTGAAATTAAAATTCAGTTCAATGGATCAAGTATGGGTTGATCAAGTCTCAGGTTCGGTTCGAATTGTTCAAACCCGACCTACTCGAGGTCTAACAATTATTAAAAAAATAACATCATTTTTTATTTTTTATTAAATAGAAAAGGTTGAGTTGAGTTCGAGCTGACCTATTGTTGCTGGATTAAGATCTAAATTTGTTCACCACAATTACAAAAGCATTTTTAGTTCATCATTTAACTTTTTTTCTTATAAAGTTGCTTTAAAAGCCCATTAAGTAAATTCCTACAATTTTATTGTTATAATAAGTGTAAGCAAATTTTCTGTTTTAACTTAAACTAATTCTCATTTGCGTTTCAATTAAAAAATGTTTTGCTAATTTACTTTATCATCTCTAATTTGTTAACAAAAAGGTATTAATAAAAATGATAAATTAATATGGACCTAAGTTCAAATATTAAATTTAACTAACTTTAAGCTTTTTTATATAGTTTTGACCATCATAATAATTTAATTTAATTTAAATGTTTAATTTAAAATTAACAAGAAATCAATTTAATTAACTTGAATTCAGTTCGAATCTAACTATTATTAATACTAATTCTAACATTACTTTAAAAGTTAGGGATATAAAATTATGTCATAAATGTACTTTTTATGTTCATATTCTTACAGTAGCTCATACATTAGTTAGTATTTAGGAATTGTAAGTTTGATTCAATTCGGTTCAAAATCAATCAATTAAGTTTAAAGTAATTAAAATTTTAAATTACTCCCCATGTGTTATATATCGACAAATATTTAAAAAATGATATAATCAACTCGAGTTAATTAGATTTTAAATTAAAA
>JAOSBM010000204.1:27543702-27564995 GCA_027568955.1 Erythroxylum tenue
AAATTAAAAAATTCGAAATATGATTGAAAAAGATAATCTTTACTTATTGAATAATTTGAAATTTAATAGGAAAAAATGTTAAATGAAAATTAATTGATTTTTTAATTTATAATAATTTTTTAATTTATGAAAATTAGCATTAATAAATTCTTATAAATTAAAAAATTCATTAATTTTTATTTAATATTTTTTGGTTAAAAATTGATCAGTTTTTTTAAAAACATTAAAATAAATAAAATATGAAAAGCTAAAATATTTATGTAAAAATAATTTTTACAATCGTTAAATTTTTTGGTTATTGGTAATTTTTTAATTTTCCATCATATGAAAAGTTAGTGTTTTTAGGATAAATATATTCTTAATTTCAAATAATTATATATGTAATTTGGATAAATTTTAAACTTTTCTCGTATTTTTTTAATTCAGTAAATATAATTGTAACATATATTAAATGCTATATTTTTTTTGTCTTTTTCACATCAAGGACACCTAACCTCTTGCTGAATCTGACATGAAAAATCAAGGAGGAGGTCACAATCCACAAGGTGTCCTGTGCCAAGGACGGATGACCTGACATTTACTTGTTTATTTGTCTACCTCATTATCATTATTGTACTCTTATATATTTTAATAAGATCAAAATAAATTAAACAAAATAATGAAAATAAGGTATATATTTACCATTATTTTAAAAACTAAATAAATTATTTTTTGATTGTTAAAGATAGTTTTCTTGAATTATTTTTTAAATTTATTTAATTTTTAACTGATTTTATGACAGTTTAATATAAAATTTTAAACTTTAAATTCTTTATTTTACTAATTTAAAAATCACTGATATTTAGAACACTCAAGTCTTGTATTTGGTATTTCCAATTTCTCATTGTGTTATGTAGAATTTAAACATGAAAATATTTTTGATAAGATTGAATATTGGAATATATAACCAAATTATATATCCAATTTGGATAAAAAATTCTCAATGACTTATTTTTAAAAATATTAGCAATGCTATGAGTCCGTCAGAATAAATAAATAAATAAAGAGAAAAAGAGTCCCAAGAATTTATGTCAAGTCAACATATTTTGTGTACAAATTTTCTTACTTGATCTCAAAAGGTAGAATTGTCCATTCTAGGCGCCCCCATATCTTGACCCGACAAAATTGTGAAGGAGGTAAATCATGATCTGATCTCAGCTAGCTTCTTAGAAGGGTGACCCAATACTGACGTGCGCAAGGAGTCACCACATTGAATGAGCTCCTACACTGCCGCTGCCGAGACTCAAACCTGAGACCTTAATCTCAACTTGCCCTTTCAATGACCAACTGAGCTAACCATACGGGCTTCAAATTTCCTTACTTTGAGATATTTGAGGATGATCATGATATACAAAACCTTTTCTTTGTCAACATCATCAAAACCTAATTGAAATTTTGCAACTTTTCTTTTGTATTTTACAATTAAGTTATTTTCATAACTTAAACGTATAATTTTATAATTACAAAGGAGCAACTTTATTATTGAATGCCTCTTAAGGAATAGTCGAGTTAGTGGAGTAGGGAACATAGGATCAAAAGGTCTTGTGTTCAAATTTCTTTACTTATGTTCTTTCGATCGAATTTGTCGTACATGACTTGCTTAGTACGAAGTATTCGGTTGACATAATTTGTAGGCTATTGCGTCAATACGAAAGTTTACCAAGTACGCATTTAAAAGATAGTGAATGCGGCTTTTTCCATTTCTAATAAAAAAAATTTTCCTTTAAAAGTTAGGTCCAAGAATTTATGAGTTTCTTTAAAGATTATTGAATGAGGTTTACTTAGAAATTTGTGAGATGAGGCCACAGAAGCTTTGGTACAATCAATATGCAACCTGACGACCGAACAAGTTTGGTAATTGCGGAGTGGGGTTTGATCCGGTTTGGTGTTTGCTTCTCGTAAGGTGTTATTTATCTTTTTATTTTAAAATAATAAAGGTCAGAATTAAATTTTAAAATACATAATTGTAAACTTAAATGTTTAAAAAATTTGAAAACTCAAATAAAATTCCAAATTTTTAAAGCTTATTTAAAAAATTTAGTCCAAACTTCCGTCTTATAATTAATACTAATGTTTTAAAAATCAAACCGGTCCATCGGTTTAATAGTGAAAATCTTGAATTGATAAATCTTTTGATTCATTTTTTATTTTTTCGGTTTGATTTAATTTAATAATTTTTATTATTAAGAATTTATCATTTTATTAATTAATCGGTCGTTTTCGCAAATTAATAAATTTTTAATCAAAATAATTTATTAATTTAATGGTATATTTTTAAGTTAAAACTTTAAAATTTTGATAACTAATAGCAATTATTTTTCAAATTCTTCATAATTTTATAACCTTTTAATACCTTTTTAAACTTTAAATGCCTCCTCTTCTCGGTTTAACTTCACGATTTGATTTTGAAAACACTAATTAATACAAACAAGGGATGATATTTTCATATTAAAATTATTAAGCAAATAAATAAATGCTCAAAGGAAAAAATTATAAAATAAACTAAGCATTATAACAACAAAACAAAATAAGTTTGTACCATAAAATAAGATGAAATGATGTCCTTTATATAATTTATCAATATCTTTTTAGATGGATAAGATTAAATATTTTTAAATTTTGAAGTTTGATAAAGTAGGACTTATCCATTAAACATAAATTTGATAAGATAAGATAAGATAATTTTGAGTTTAGCATTGACTAAATCTTTTTGGTGGACCTATCCAATTAATAAAATCAAATAATAAAGATTAAGAAATAATACAATAAAAGGTCGTTTGGTTTTACTTTTATTTTGTTGTGGTTTTTAGTTTTAGCTTTAGTTTTCTGTTTTTTTGTTTATGTTTTTCTTTAAAAAAAACAAAAATCTATTTAGCTGAGATTTGTAATATACAAATCGAAAATAAAAACCTGTTTAGTTGAGATTAACAATAATTCATACTAATATAAGAATGATTCATAATTCATTAAAAAATTGCATTAAAAGAGTTAAATTAGAATTTTGAATTTAATAACATTTTTTTACAAAAATTTATAAGAATCAAATTTTTATGCCAACATTGAATATAACATATAAATACAAAAAAGACCTAAAAATTAAACCGATAAGACAAAAAATTTAATAATTAAAAAGAGATTATTAAATAAAAATTAATAAATTAAAAAAATATTGTTAAATAAAAATTAATTGATTTATTTTAGTTTAAAATAATTTATTAATTTACAAAAATTAATTAATTAATTTTAGTTTAAAATAATTTAGTAATTTACAAAAATTAATTAATTAATTATTATTAAAATAAATTAGAAAAATAAAAATAAAAATAAAAAGTAACCGATCCAAAATTTTTATGATTGAATAGAGTAAATACTATAAAAACATATAAACTAATTTGGTATTTATTAACTAATTAAAGAATAATAAAATTGTAAAGGGCAATTAGGTCATAGAAAAAGGTAGAATAGTATTAGTATCTACGAAGAAAGTTGAAAATGATTTTGTCGTTTAAGGATGGTGTCGCAATCAGGAGCTTCCTTGTCAGCTCCGCTCAGATTACAGCTCTCCTCTTCATCTTCAACGTAAAGTTAGCATCTAATCCCAACGCCTACGAGTTATCTCTTTCTGGGTCGCTCTCATTTTTCTCTCGTTGACTTCTGTATGTGAAGATTTCTTTGTTATATTCAAGTTTTAGTAATTGCGCAGTCACCATTTTTGTGTGTAAGCAAAAGCTCAGCAACCAGTCCATCTTTGTTATGGCTGCTTCTGGTCCCCGCAATGAGGTTAGATCTCTTTTTCTTTTTCTTTGTTTTTTCTTAAATTTGCTTAGATGGTGTAGGTATCGGTCAACAACCTGTTTTCTTGGAAGGAAAACAAATTTTAGCTACATTGATACGAAGTGTTTCTTATTCAGCAGAGATCCAACTCATGTTGTCTGAATTTCCTGTTTCTGTCATCAATTGCTCCTCAAGTCCCAAAATTTTTATAAAGATTTCGCTCTCCATTTTCTCGGAAGCAAAGACATGTTTTGTTTTTCATCTTCTGGAGCTGAAAGTTTACTGCTTTTTCAGGTGCACTTTGGATCAAAATTGATCTTTTTTTGGTCTTTATGTTGTTTGTGATTTCAGTTTCTGAAGCAAGCGAGTTTTGGTGAGAGGAATGAGCATTGCTCTATAGGTAATTATACTCATCTCAGTCGAGTAAAGGTTTCCTTTTACAGTCAATGCTAGTGCGAGTAATGGGTTGTGTTCTTCTGTCGAGATATCAGATGTTGTGCCTTTACTTCTTGAAGAGGCATCCCTTTCGGTGGAAGAAAATTGCTCCTTTCACAGTTCCACTGTAAGCTTATCTTTTGCTGTTCTGATTCATTACCTCAACAGTAACAGCTAATGAGTTTGGTTTTAGGCTTTGATTGGTACAAGGAAACTATATGCTTCCGACATTCTTGTTTCCTGAATAAATAAGACCGTTTGTTTATGTGTCTCTTTTGAAAATTCCTCCCTCTGTACAGGATCAAAATGTCTATAGTGTTTCAATGCTAGCCGGTGGAGGAAACACTAGTCCGGAATGTGCATCACAAGTAGCTGTTCTAAGCTTTGTAGAACTTCCACCAAAAACCAAGATTTGCATAGATCCTCAATTGAATTGCCGAAACTTGGTTAATTTACAGATGGACAATGCAGAAGCATATTCGCCTTGCATTGTCGATATAGATATCGACTTCCAAAGTAACGGAAAGACTAAATTCGATGAGGAAACTACTGGAACTGGAAGTATCAAAAGCGAGGGTCTCCTGAAGGTAAGAACTTACTCATTTTGAATAATGGATAGTTTACAAATATTACATGTATTTAGGATCAAGAGTGCCATGGAAGTGACTATTCTTTCCTTGCTATGCTTGAATTCATCGACTTAATTTGCAGGGAATGCTGGAGAGACAAACAAGCCTGAAGGCAACCCACGGATTTATGCAGCTTTTTCCAGATCAAAGCTCAACATTAGGTACATAACATTGCCATACTAAGGCATGACCAATTGGACTGGTATTTCCATACTGACTTGGGGAAATATTATTAGTGTTACCCCTCTAATAGCTAGAGATAAGGCTGCATATTTTTGGACCTCAACGGAACTTCTACTGAGTATTGAATCGCATTTTATGAAAAGTCATGCATGTGCGTTAAGCTATGCTTCATTCTTCTGCTGTTGGCGTTAACTATTAGACAACATCCTCTTTTATCCTTTGATTCTATTGAATATCTTGTTTCTAGATTAGGGTTAATCTAATTTGAATGTGCTTGCAATTCTGTTATGTGATTTTTAACACTTGCATTTGACAGATAAGCCATTTACGGAGAGGATTCAAGATGTACCTAATAACAGACTGAGACGATATAAGCGATCAGCATCATTTAATTCAAGAAAAGTTGCTATCCTGTTCTCAATTCTGTAAGTTCTGGATTCACTAGCCAAATATACGCAAGTTTTAGCTTTCTGTTTTTCACTAGTTGTGTTCTTCAGCGCCACAGTAGTGTGGGATCTGTGTATGCATTTCTGTTGCCTAGCATGTCACAAGATTAAGCTGATAATGCAGTTGGCTTTACACAGAGCATATAATGCTGATTTGATCTTATTGCAATTCGATAAGAAAAGAACTGTTACAAATAATGAAGAAGCTAATAAGTTCGGAAGCAACACAGAATAAACCTGATTAAGTTAGAAGTCGGTTGGAACACTTCGAGATACCGAGACTATGGTATCAATCAATCCATCATCTAGCAGTTCGTAGGGGAGAACTAACAAGCAATTACACACTCCATAAAAGGAACAAGAATGTTGCTTTTTGTTATCTTTATCACCAGGTTCCATGCCTTTGATCTAACCACCTACTTCTATGTTCTGTAATTTTTGACACAGGTCAAGCCTCGGGACGTTGATATTGATATATCTGACATTAAGAGCGAAGCAGACGGTTGAGGGTTTCGTTAATGTCTAATGATTTTAGCTTCTTAGCTTATAGTTACATGCTTCAAGTTACTTTTATTCTTAAGCTGTCTTCCTTGGAGACTGCTGTTGAAGTTCCCTTTTGAGCCTTTGATTTGAACTGATCAAGTGTTCCTGTTCTGATCTCTGTAAATAAAGTAGTAACTATGCTCCAGTTCTGTTTAAACTAGTAACTAGCAATTCAAAGCACTTGCAACAGGGCAATAGGAGCCAGATTGAGAGGGAACTATCATCGATGCTTAACCACCAGTGAGCCTCGATTACAAGTATGTGCAAGTGATAATAAGATAGTTCTTCTAGTCCTGTAAATTTTTAACTAGTAGACCATAATATGTACAAAGCTCCTAGCAGGTCAGCATCTAGTTATCATCTATCAAAAGCATAAAACAGTATTTATGTATAAATGATCAGGTAAATTGACTAATTCTTTCATGATAAGTAATGATAATCACTCGAGAATGCATAAATAATGGTTATATAAAGAAGAATGGGGAGTAATGAACAAGAGAACAGCCTCTAGGATCCCAAATGTGAACTTGGCAGGAAATAAATATAGCATTATGCCCCCAGGAACTTTGAAACCTGATGACGCAGTGAAAGAATCAACAGGTGAGTAGAGTTCATGTCAAAATCAGCATCTGCCATGTATTGGAAATGTAAATGGTGAATCAGGGTATTGGATTTCTTTTCTCTATCTGATCTAAAATGAACTCTTAACATGCACAACCCCCTCCTTGTTGCTCTGTCTGGGATGAATTGACAGTGGGCTTGAGGTTGACATCAACCATGTCTTCTTGTTTTGTTGAAGAAAGTGTTTCCATTCCTGGCAAAGCAGCAGCTATCTTGCGAAACAGAGGCTGCAATTTGCATCCAAAATAAGAAAAGTCGTCTGAAGATCTAAAAAGAAAAGGCAATGACAGCTGACAAGCTTCAAAGTTTATTAATAATGGGTAAATAATGTCTCTCACCTTGATATTAAATCCTGCTTTGGCACTGGTCTCAATGAACATAACTCCAAACTCACGAGCCTTGCTGTCTCCTTCCTCTATTGAAACTTGCCTTTTTTATCATAAAAAAGAGTTGCATAAGTGAAACCAACATAAATAACTTAAAGTTATAGACACATTTCAAGCTTAAAAAACAACAAAATAACAGATTGGGATGTACTAAGTATTTATTGCCAGCAAAATTTACAAAAGAAAGTCAAGAATAGCAGTGGAACAATGCATGTTTCGTAGGCTTTTAAGGATGCATGCCATTCATATCTCACTCGTTCAAACACTTAATAGATGCAACATTGACGTAAATGTCACTGAGTTGAAAAACTTAATTGTACAATCTAATTACAGTTATTATTGTCATTTTCCAAAAAAGTTCCTAGTTCTATTTTCCATTTTTCAGTAAAGGATATTAAGAGAACTTACATGCAGACGAAAAAACAGTTTGTTTTTTTTTTTAAGAAAAAAATATCGGTTTCTTGACTTAAACCCTTTGAAGAGATCTGAGAACAAATCAGGACAATTTTCGCCATGGGGTCATCCAGAGCAAGAAAAGGCCATATGATCAATCCAACTAATATGGACCACAGTCCCAATATAAAGAACTGATATTACATCTCACCTTTTGTCAACTAGATCAGTTTTGTTGCCAACAAGAACTATGATAACATCACTGCCTCGTTCTGTTCGTACTTCCTCAATCCACTTGGAAGTGTTCAAAAAAGACTGTCTATCTGCATAATAATGAATCAGTAATATATTTAGCATCAGGTAAGCAAACATGGAAGATGTTGATTTCAAGGCAAATTGTAACCCTCAACTATTAACAGCAGGTTCAACCAAAGGGAGGTAGAGAAAAATTTTGCCTTAAACATGCAAAGGAAACACATGTTTGTAACTAGCACAACAACAATGTTCATCTGCAAAATATGCAGTTTATCATCTACCATTAATTGAAGCATTTTAAAGTTAAAAACAACTTACTTGCTACATCATAGACAATTACGGCAACAGAAGAATCCCGGATATAGCTGGGTATGAGACTTCTAAATCTTTCTTGCCCAGCAGTATCCCTGCACAAACAAATAAAGTTGTTGGAAAACCTAGAATATGTATGTAAAGAAACCAAAAAAATTAGCACTGAAGGGACAAATTGGATGAGCACATAAACCATAGCACTCAGAAAATTTGACACAGAACATAGTTTCTAAATAATTAGAGAACAAAAAATTAAAAGAATTTTCTTAACAAACATCTAAATTCGTTAAACGAAACAACATAATTAGCACAACTACATCTTCATCCTAAGCACAAAATTTTATCAAACATAAAAAGGAAAGGAAGAAAACTATTTTATTGCCACTAAGAACTTGAGGTTTTGGGAGATCAAAGGAAATGTAGTTGAAGAGGAAAAATCTGACTCAAAAATTGAAACTTCTCATGTATTATTCACTCAACAACTGACCCTACTCGTAGACACAATGTCTTGATTTTCTTATGAAACCATGAAAAGTGCTGACCAAACATTCCAACTTCATTCCTTTTGCAAGAAATATTTTTGACAAATGCACAAGACAAGAATGCTATAATATTTCACGAAAGACTTTGTTTGTTGGTCAACCAATTCTATCAAATTTCAAAGAGTTCTCTTCCAAGATCAAAAGAGATTTTGTTTCCTCACAACATTAGCAAACAATCACCATAATAGATCAAGCAATTCACTAATACATATCAACTTGAGACGAGACAAGAGCGACCTACCAGAGCTGCAAACGAACAGTGCGATCTTCAAGGTACATGGTTTTGGACAAAAAATCAATTCCAATTGTAGCCTGCAATGCACGTCAGAAGAAAAAAGCACTAAGCAACAATCTTGCAACTGAAAGATCGATCAAAACGATGACTCAACAAATTAAGCATCCATCAAAGCTTAATCAACACAACTTATCACACTAAAACACCTAATAAATCCACACTTCCCCTACTCTGAAACAGATCAACAAACTTAACACGAACAATTCCACCTCAGGAAACAGATCCAAACAAGTTATTTCATTCAAACCACTTAAAACGCTGTTAAATCTCCCAAATCCATTTCATTCATCATTTGATCCACCTGACACCTTCACAAAATTAAGAGATCAATCAAATGATCGTCAGACAGAATACCTGATAAGTCGTGTCGAATTTATCGTACATGAATCGAGTGATGATGCTGGTCTTACCGACCGACTGATCGCCGAGGAAAACCAGCTTGTACTTGGCCAGAGGAGACACAGTCGCCATCTTCTCTTCTTCCCGACAATTCAATTAAAGCTATATATATATTATATATGAACAAATCCTAAATGCGAACTTTTAGGTTTTGATTTGGGTTTTCAATGTGTAGATCTGAAAATCTATGAGGATTGATTCAAGAATTTCTCAGAGACTGGAGAAAACTTTGTTCGTGTTTAAATGGAGGGCGAGGAGAAACCGCCAACCATGAAGAAGCGCGGCTTAGTCAAATTTCCTTCTTTTTCCTCTTCTGCCCCCGGCTTAGTACGTCTGTGTCATGTTAAGTTATTACCGACTTTTTTTTCGTTTATATCATGTTTTTTTTAAACAAGTTATTTTAAAAGATTTAACTTATAAATTTTTTATAATTTTAAAAATTAAAAATTTCAAAAGTGTCTCATTTTTATTATTCTTAAATTTAGAGTCAAATTTTTTAAAAATTCAAATTCGGTGACGGGTTGAATTTTCAAACTCTTGTGCAGGCTATTCTTTACGAGAGATCAATTCATCTATTATGCTCATTTTCATGTGCCACCCTGTACTTTTCTCCATTTCTCCATTCATCCATCTATTAGTAGTTCCTGTTTATGTGTGCTCCAATGTGCCCTTTTCCATTCATTCATTCATTAAATTAATAGATAGATAAATAGAGAGGGGCACAAAGTGACACACCAAAACAAGAATAGTCATCCTGTGTCTCTTTATGACAAACAATAACAATAATAACTCGCTCAAACGTAAAATCTGAAGATATGAAGAGGTCCAATATCATTATTTAATAGATAGATGGATAGAGGAGTACAGGGTGACGAACGAATAAATGGATGGATGGAAAGGAGTATAGGGTGGCGCACGGATAGATGGATGGAGAGGGATACAGGGTAACACACGGAAACAGGAACAACCACCCTGTGGTCTTTTAAGACAAATAATAACAATAATAACTCACTAAAATTTAAAATCTGAAGATCTAAAGAGGTCTAATATCATTATTTAATAAATAGATAGATGAAGAAAAATACAGGATGGTGCACGGATAGATGGACGGATGGAGAGGAGTACAGGGTGACACAAGGATGGATGGATAGAGAGGAGTACAGGGTGACACACGAAAACAGAAACAACCACCTTATATTCTTTAATGACAAACAATAGCAATAATAACTCGCTAAAACGTAAAATTTGAAGATCTGAAGAGGTCTAATATCATTCCGAATAACTTTTATTTCTATTTCCTGTTGATAAATGAAACTTTGTTTATGTTGCAAGAGCACATGCAGTCTGCTTTTCACCTTTCTCCATCACAAGCAAGGTCCACATGCAAACAGTAAGCACGGTTTAATGACAATGCTAGTCCGACCCATGGCCTAAATTCCTTTCTATAAAATAATATTCAGACACAAATGTAATTCACAAGCTGAAAGTTTAATATGATTCAGGATTTTATAAAACCAACATCAAACATTTTAAAGGTTTTTCCCGACAGGATAGATAACCTGATCCAGTTCACCAGAGACGATTGGTTCTTCAAATATTTTATGCATGAAGGCAGATTAGATGCTCTCAAGTGCTTATAAATGTAATGCAATGGTGAAGAAGCAGCTTTTAAAACATGAAAGGAATTGATTTGATAGTAATGCACGAACCTTTCAGCAATAATTTCATATTGGCTTGCAAAAGCGCGACACTTCAAAAAAAAGTCTAGAAAGCATCTGGAAGGTTGGAGCCACACAATTAGCATTCTGGCCCCAGGAAACAATTATGTGGTTGAGAAATTGACAATACAAACTCCTAACATTCTGCTCCCTAAAATCTGAGTGATATCTATCGAATTTCATGAAGCACAATGTGCAGATACAAGGACAGGAACGATATGTACAGCCCACCAGCTTATACAACACTACATTCTAGCCACAAACTCAGTGTTCGTATTTACTGAGACCAGGAACCCCCACAAGCTCTTTATCATGTCAATAAACCAACCAAATCGTATTGTAGGTAACATGTTCATACTCATATTCAGTCACCATGAAAAACCTATCTGTAGCTCAATCACAAAGCCCAGGGAGTGATTCTGATGGAATGGACAGAGTTTATGATCAAAGCATCATAGTTCCCAACACAGCCATGATCATAGCTGATAATTTTGAGAAGAAAGAACAATCATGGTAAAGCCCAAATCAATCATCTCTCTAGCCGATTAATTAGCAATGATATTGCACCAGTAGTAGTTTGTTAGTTGTCAGATGCAGTGCAGTAAGTATTTACTTATGAATCTCACAAATAACTGATCCTGTTACCTTATGCAGCTACCTTTTTTAAAGAACTGGTCATTTGTCTCACTTATCATGCTTCTGCCCTCCTGATGGGATCATGCAGGTCTGTCAGTTCCCAAATCCCAACAGATCTAACCATTCAAGTTCAAGAAGTCACTTTCAAAGTCCACAAGGTAATTCACTTATACAAGAAAATGCAAGGTTTTCAAACAAATTGTTGTATGAGATTAAGTTTCTGTGCACAAATTGTTGTATGAGATTAAGTTTCTGTGCACAAATTGTTGTATGAGATTAAGTTTCTGTGCAAAGAACCATAACTTTTGTCAACTAATTCATCTTTGCTGTAACAGTATCTCTTGGTATCCAAATGTGGCTACATAGGCCATCTGGAGCTTCAGCCTTCAATTTCACATTTAGGCTATGAGCTTAAACTAGAAAATTTCCCAGGTGGATCTGAAACATTCGAAATCATTCTAAAATACTGTTATGATCTTCCTTTGGACTTAAACCCCAGTAACATAGCCCCACTAAGATGCGCCTCTGAATTCCTAGAGATGAGTGAAGAATTTGAAGATGGAAATCTTATCTCAAAGACAGAAGCATTTCTTTCGTTCATACTCCTATCTTCCTGGAAAGATACAATCACTATTCTGAAGTCTTGTGAAAATCTATCTCCATGGGCTGAAAACTTGCAAATCGTCAGAAGATGTTGTGATTCAATTGCACGTAAGGCTTCCACAGAGAATTCATCAACTGGAGATACAGTTAATGAAGAAGGGTGGTGGTATAATGATGTGACTACACTTCGCATTGATCACTTCATGAGGATTACAACAGCAATCAGGGCAAAGGGGGTAAAACCACAAGTTATTGGTCAAAGCATAACGCATTATGCAGTCAGATGGTTACCAGGCTTGGATATGGACTTAGAAGGACTAAAGGGTTATGGGCATGGGAAAAATGAGTTACAGTTCAGTATTCTGAGTGGGAAGAAGCACGATGAGGGTGTTGGACACACCAAGGAACAAAAGACTATTATTGAAAGCCTAGTAAGCATACTTCCTCCTCAACAAGATGCTGTTTCATGTAAGTTCCTACTGAAGATGTTAAAGATGGCTATGGTTTATTGCGTATCTCCAGCTTTGATTTCAGAGTTAGAGAAAAGAGCAGGGATGACTTTGGCGAGTGCCAAAGTTAATGACCTTTTACTCCCTAATTATGAGAGTGAGGATCAAAGGAAAATGACAAAGTGAGTTTTCCACTATCTCTTTCTTGCTTGATCTTTTACGAAACACTATAGAAATGGATGCTAACACAAGTAATTTGCCAGTTTTGTATTGCTTATTGTCACTGACATATGTGCAGACTGGTTAAAGAAGGCACAGTGTATAACGTCGATGCGGTACAAAGAATTCTTGATTATTTTCTGATACATCAACAAGAAAAACAACAAATGCACTCAATATCAGCAAAATCAATCGTTGCTAAGCTATTGGACAATTACCTAGCTGAGATTGCAAGGGACCCAAATCTTGCAGTCAGCAAATTTCAAGTTTTGGCAGAATCTCTACCAGAAAATTCTCGAACTTGTGATGATGGTCTTTATAGAGCTATTGACACATACCTCAAGGTATCCATTCATGTATCTATAAATTTCTATTACATAGGATACTGCTGTCTAACATCCCTAAAATTGCTTCAGACTCATCCCTTACTTTCTGATCACGAACGGAAAAGGCTGTGCAAAATAATGAATTGCAAGAGGTTATCACTGGACGCATGCATGCATGCAGCACAGAATGAGAGGTTGCCAGTAAGAACTGTGATTCAGGTAAAGTTTACCAGAAGTCTATCACTAATCCATAAAATAACAAACTCTTGTCAAGATCTATGCTTAAATTCTAGATGAAAAGCAAAGAACAAAGTTTGTATGAAAATGTTATATCAACTTCAGAGACTACTGAAAAGCTTACTAAAAGTTCCACTTGCATCTGATCAGAAATTGCAGGGAACTAAACAGCGTATAAGATTCTTGAACCTTTGTTGTACATGGGAGAACATCAACTCCATAACAGAGGCCTATCTGCCCAAATGAATTTAGCGGATATCTAGTCAAATGAAAACTCCAATCACACACTTGACACATATTATGCCTGTATGCTTCGCAATATATAGTAAGAATACAATCATATTAACACTTCTGATAAGAAACAGAGGATAAGTACGCAGGTGTTGTTTTCAGAGCAAGTGAAAATGAGAACAGCCATGCAAGGGAAAGAGCCCATAGCAAGTGGAGATAGCTCAGAACAGGAGATAAACCAATCAGCAACAAAAACAGAAATTATAACCCTTAAAGCGGAACTTGAGACTGTAAAGATGAAGATGGCAGAGTTACAGAGAGACTACTCTGAGCTGCAACAGGAATATGAGAAGATAAACAACAAGAAGAAGAGCATATCAGGTTGGACTATCAATTGGAAAAAGATCAGGGGATCATCTCTTCCCCATAAAAATGGAGATGCAGGTGAAACTGAAGCAGGAGAGCGACAATCACACCCATCATACAGCAAAAGAAGCTTAAGAAGAAGATTATCTTTATCGTAGTCATTCTAAGCATAAGGCAGATATGTGCTAAATACAGCAAACGGAAGGCTTCAAAATTTCCAATCTGCTAGATTCTACAACAGCATCACTTAAAGCTTGAAGAACAGTTTCTTCTAAATCCTTTGCTTCTGATCTAGACAAATCCTTTCCTAGCATCTACAATCCACCTATGGCTTGCTTACTGGTGGAAATATTATGAAATAGTTTGCAAAATCGTATTTAGTAAAGGCATACAAGGTTTTTGAAAATAAAAGAAAAAATCATCTCTAATAGACTTCAAAGTTCAAAGAATGAAAAACAAATATGGAACATACAAAGATACTATCCAGAGGCTCACAATTGCATCCTAGAGATTAAGAACAGAAGGAGAATCGAAGAAACTAGTAGTATCCACAGTTATAGATCTTTCGTAATTCAGAGATTGTAAAGCGTAATCATTATTTCATAGTGTGTAGTAACCAGACAAGGAAAAAGTTTCAAGCCATTCCCAAACTCATAATCTCACAACATGAAGCTAACATTTGACCATTTCTCGCGAATCAGATTGAAACAAAGCTTTTCCCCCATCGCCTAAATTACCTACCATTCTTCATGCTACTCCAAGGAAACTTAGCCTTCTCAGCCGCCGCATCACCAAAACGTCGGTTTCTCCTACTCGGATTCTCAAACCTCTCCTCCTTAACTCCGTCAAGCCAATGCCTCCTCTTCCCATCGCCACCGTCTTCTTCGACAAAGCTAGACTTCTTCTGCTTATTCATCCTCTCCTTCTCGTCGGCGACAGCCTTGAGAGGGAAGAGATCGGGAGATATGGATAGAGGCGTACGGAGTGTGACGTAAGCCTTTTTGTAGTCGGGTTTGGCGATAAGCAGACCTCCGCGCTTCCTCTTCTTGCCCTCCATGTTGAGAGTACGGACGCTGTCAACGTCGAAGCCATAGAGGGATTGGAGAACGCGCTTGATCTCGATCTTGGAGGCGGAGGGGACGGTTTTCAAGGCGATTTCTTTGATGTTCGAGAAGGTTGTGGGCGTCAAGAGCTTTATCGGAATGTTCGCGAAGTGCACAACTCGTCTTCCTAGTCTGCTACCCATCTTCTGCTTCCCTCTCACTCAACACACAGGGTTCTTCTGTGGTTGAAGTGGGCGCCTGTTCTGGTGATTTTTGCTGGGCTTGGGCTGGACTAGCCTAGGCATGGAAATGGGAAGGCGGGCCGGCCCAATTCCAATTTATGTCATTGTTTAATTATAAAATTTTTAATCATTCAATAAAATGAGTTCATTTGTTAAATTAAAAAATGATATTAATTTAACTTTAAAACTTCAATTATAAAATATATTTAATTTATTAATATAATGTTATTTTAAAATATTTATATTTTGAGATTTTCATTATCTTATTATGTAAAATTAAATTTAATATAAAATACCATATTCAAATCAAAATTTTATTTTAGTAAAATGGTTATATTTATTATATCGATAATAATAAATCCTATTATTTTATTATATTTTCATGATACTAAAATATAGATTATAAATATAAGTAAATAAAAAATATAGAAATAAAAATGAGTTAGAATATAAATAAATATACTTTAATTATACAAAACTTTATTTAAGAAAAAATTATTATCTAAATTCAATAGAATTCCAGATTGATCATTTTGTTGAAAATGTGAAGTATAGATAAAAGGTAACTTATATATTTTTAACTTATTTTTATAATATTATGTAATTACATTATTTTTTGTTTATTTATAACTAATTTGACATTAATTTCTATAACATTGTATTTAAAAATATAAATAAATAATTTACAGGCATTTAAAAATTATATGATAATTAAATAATATTATTAAAAATAAGTAATAACCTTCAAAACATAAAAATAAAAATTTAAAATATAACTGAAATAAATTATCCATACTCATAAAAAATTTGATGTTTAATTTAAAAATAAATTTTAATTTATTTATTTTGACTTATAAAAATTAATTAATTTATAAAATCGACTGATTAATTAATTAATAGGTGGGTTTTTAACAATTAAAAGCTATTAAAGTAAATCGAATCAAAAAAATTAAAAACCAAATAAAAAAATTAGTCGATTCAAAGTTTTCACGGTTGAACGAGCCAATCTGATTAACTTTTTAACAATTGGTTATGACAGCAGAGGCTAACACAAAGTGTACAAGTGTGCATTGCTTGAGGTGTTAGTAAATCGGATGAATACAACGATTAGTTCAATCTCATGAGTGCTTATTCTGATCAGATTAAAAAACATAGTATCTACAAGTTAGTGTCACCTGGAACATGTAACGAACCACACAAAAATCTGCTTGGTGCATGGTTCAGATTATGCTTCCTTCTTTTTAACCCGATATGGATACTTCTGGTATATTGTAATGCTGCTAACGACAAGGGGCAGTGCCACCAGACAGTAGAATGAGGGAGGCTTTCCTTCAAAAATGAACTGAAGTAAGGCTGTCACCAGAAGTGCAGAAACAATGACAAATCCCTGCATGCAAATGAATCAATAACGTATCATCTCAACACAAAACTTCCTCGAATTTCCGTTTGACAAGCAATTTGATTTCTCTAATTAGCAACAAATGTTGACAAAAACTTGATCTACCAACTACAGATGGCAAAAAGGGTCAATCCCGACTGAAGTCAATCAACAAAGTTTGATTTGACCGGGTTTCAAGGCCGAGTTCGGGTTTAAATAAAAAATTTTGAGGGCTTTGTTCAAGCTTCAAGCTTGATTGGCCTATAAAAAAGAATTCTTGCCATCTCTACTACCAACTAGAGATGGAACTTCAAGCCATATCCTAAATTTTCACTGAATCACAAAATCATCTAAAGCTGTACCTTTCTAACCCCGCCTGCATAGCTCGTAACAAGGCCAACTAGAATTCCTCCAAGAGCATTGGCTGTGACAGGAATCTGATAGCAATACATAGTTCAGATTTATGGCACGTGAGAAAAATCTGACAGCAATAGAAACCTTAAAAGGAAAATTGACACAGAATTGTGCTCACAATATCTTATCACAAATAATTACGAAAACTTTGGGAGAAAGCATTTATGTATTACAGAGAAGATGTGGTCTGATTTTTTTTACAACTCTCAACCACCTCAAACAAGGACCCCAGGTCAATTTTGCATTATCTACTATAGAATCCTTCCAAATACAGTATGACACCAACTTAGTATGACCTTAACAAAGAGATTTTTCATATACAGTACAATAGCACGGTAAATAGCAAATCAACTTTTGGCTTTTTATAAATTAGGACAACAGGTAGCTATTTCTCATCTAAAGTCCATTCAGTGACCACTACATATAATTCAAAATAGCACCCAATCATATATCTGTAGAAGTGTGCGCATGTCAAAAGAAGCAGCCAATGACTTGTTACACACCATGGATAAATAAGTCATCATATTGGCTATCTCTAGCATAAATAAAGTGACAGCAACCATGTTGATGTCCTAGTGTTTCCCAAAAGCATTCATCTCACAACTTGATATAAATAATCAGCTCCACAAAAAGTTGAGTTCTTATTCTATCACAACGGGCCACAAACAGGATAATGACATGAAACCAAAATTTACTCCAAAAGCAACAGTAGTTCCTCCATCAGATATTCTAGCACTTAGGCTATCTGAGAACGAGAGTTTCACAACCCAAAAGTTATGAAAAGTTGGTTATTAAGAGGCAATATGATCTATCCTAAACACAAATTTTCTTCAGTCCTCAAACTCAAACAGATTAACATGCTGATTCAGTAAGCTGACTACCTAGTCCAGGAGGCACTTCCCAACATGAAAAGCCAACTGACAATCTTTCACTCTCACCGTCATATTTGAAGTATTAACTTGTCATAACATATGGCTATTTTACATCCACTCCTGTTTTAATTTCAAAAAATGACTAAATAGATAGCGTAAACCGGTTACCATTGTTAGTGGAGTCCAACCATAGAAAAATCCGTGTTGTTTGATGGCATCTCCATCTGGGGACCTAGTGATACTTGCCAACAAGCACAGGCTTCCAACAATAGACATTTCCACAGTCATCAAATATGATGAATGCTTCTTCACCTGTTGTGAAAAGAAATATTAAAGGTTGGGGTAGGAATTGACAAGACCACGGCAACATTATGGACAATTGAAAAGAAAAATTGACAAACCTGAGAAGCCCACTGACACAAAGCTGAAGCCAGACCAGAGAGCACAGAGGCAACAAGGACAGGAACAATTCCATAGAATAGAATTTGGTCAGGGTTATTACTACCAGGAGATGCTTTGCTAGATCCTTCACCAACACTTAACAGAACAGCTGCCATGATCAACAAGAAAAGAGCTCCAAGTTGTTGAGTTGATTGCTTCTGCCTGTTTAACAAACAAAAATTGAAAAAAAACAAGCTCTAAAATACACCTAAAATCGTACAACTACTTTTATCTACACAAACATACTTTCTCTTAATTGTCTCAGTTAGCTCATGATAAAAGCAGATGGGTCATAGAAATATAGACTATAACAGACATTGAAAATGAAATGCAAGTTCAGTACTTTCAGTCGAGTTTACATATAACAAATGTTCAGGTAATGGCGACAAGACATAGAAATCTGAAGGTAACTGGGAGCGACAAATAGAAAAATAATCTTCATCTTTCTTTATATTCACTCGTAATTATCCTGGATTACCAAATGTCAAAAACCAATTGCAAAACTACAACTGAAAAGGACACAACATCAATATAGTTTCATCTACAAACCACAGGATTCTAGGAATTAAGCATCATCTACAAGCCTTCAACCAGTGCCACATACCTCAGTATTATATACGTAAACAGAGCAGTAAAAAATATTTTCGTCTGGTTTAATATTGAGAATGTGAGAGAATCAAGATTCTTGTATGATATCTGCAGCAGGCTGTTTTGCAGGGCGTAAATCATCGCAGGAAGTCCTGACGCAGTCAGTGATTCAATCAAAGACCACTGAGCGAATACTTTCTTCAAAGTCCCTTGTTTTGCCATGAGAATAAGAGCACAAACTACCTAAGGAGCACAGGTATAGAATGGTATGGATCAGGTCAAACATACACAATTTTCAAAGCCAAAACCAACAAGAAAATCAATTTGCAGAGCAGATTTACACTTACTTTAACTATCTCACATGTCAATACAGATGATGTAACAATCACTTCTCGTCTGTAATTAACACAAAGTAACACGTTAATAAATTGCTGAAACATCAGGAACCCAAAGATAAAATGGACCCAATGGCTTTAACATTGCATATAAGGATGAAAACTAAGATTTAACATTTCCTTTCCCCGATCTATTCGACGAGTCGTGTCGCTTGGACATAAACAACGAAATGAAGCTTTGTGCCAAAAGTAACAAGAAGCATAGGATTGGACGAGAAATTACAAACTTAGAGGAAATCTAGAGAAGTGAACAAAGCGTATAGGAGACAAGTTGCAACGAAGGGGCAAAGCACCTGGTGAAGCGCTTGGAGATGAGAGGTTGAGCTCCGTATTGAAGACTAAGCAGAAAGGAGTAGATCCAAACTCTCGGACTCATCGTCGACGGCACCGCGCCGGAGCTCTTGGACTTGGTCGCCGACATTATATGGCGACCGAGACGATCTGTATTATTTTTTTGTTGCTTTTTTGCTTTATTTCTGTGCCTACGCCGTGAAAATGACTCTTGAGTGCGCTTCAAGCGAAAGGCAGTTTCCCGTACAAATAAGTCGTGTTACGACGTCGTCTTTTACACTACGCTTCATTTAACCCAGAACGTTTGGCGTTAAAATGAGCGTGAGTGCTATTTAGAGTCCTAAGATTTAAATTAAAATTAAAATTAAAATTTTTAATCAATTGAATTTAAATTCGAATAAGACTATTAAATTTTGTGAAATTAATATAAAATTAAATAAATCAGTATGAGTTGATGAAGTTTTAAAATATAAGTTTAAATTTTTGCAAAATAATATTATTTTATTTAACAACTTAAATCGGTTAATACGTCAGTATCATTTTAGTTTTAATTTTATTCCAAACAAATCGATCGAATTTAGGCATCTGATCACCTGTACTGAAACTGCTGTTCCTCTGCTGTTCCCTTATTAAAACGTCGACGCAACAATTAAAATTTAAAACAAACCTCTCGGCTTTCCTAAGCCAAGCCGATGGTCCTCGTTCTTTTAATTCATTCTTCGCGCTTCACTTCTTCGTTCTTGCAATTGGGATTTCCGTAGTCGTTCTTGCGCCTATCCCTTTCTCACGTTCTTCACGACGTTTTGAAGGAGATATCTGAGAGGCAAAACTGAGATTTCAACGCAACTGGGATTTCCGTATTGGACGTGAGTAAAGTTTGGTATGGTATTTCTCAAAGACACGAGTTTTGCCTCTTAACTCTCTTAATATTTTTTGCGTTGATTCTGTTCTTTACGGGTTATATGATGCCAATCCCCCCGCCAACTTGTTCTATTTGATGCGGTTGCCATTGGTATAGCTCTCTTAAATATTCCCAGAATCCCATTTATTTCTTGACTCCTTTGCACTTGATAGCAGATTATTTGCTGATACTCTTCTTGAACAATTCCTCCAGATGGACATGATAAGTTGCATAACTCAGTGCGTAATTTGTTCCCGACAGTGTATCGAACCCTGAAAGATGTTTCAATATCCTGACTTCACTAATCGATTTTGTTGAGATGCTTATTTGTAGATCTATCCAGCTGTACTCTTTTCCTCAAATAGTCAGCTTGACAATGTGATCGTGAAGACAATCTGAGTTTCATTTCTATTTCAAATTAGTCAGCATTGTAATGAGATGATATAATAATTTCTGACAGGATAAATATTTCATTGAGAAGCTCGTGACTTGGTTTGATGGTGCTCTCTTGCTGTGTGTACTAAGATATGGAATTTGATCTGAACATGCTTAAAGATATGGAATTTGATCTGAACATCCTTTCTATTCCCCTGTTTTATACTGATTTAGAATGGTATCTGTACTCCATTTGTATGCTTATGAATAAATTTGCTCCAAATTCTTTCTGTTGGATTAAAGATTGAAGATCCTA
>JAOSBM010000204.1:27742150-27754939 GCA_027568955.1 Erythroxylum tenue
GTTACATAAGTACAAGTCGAGTTATGTCTTGGATAAGTCGAGTTACAGGAGACACAAGTCGACTTATGGTACTGTATCAGCATAAGTCGAGTTACATCATATGCACAAGTCGACTTATACTTTCAGAATCTCGCTTTGTAGTCTTCATGAAAATTGTAGATCTCGAAGTCTACTTTCCAATGGTCTAAGAAAAAAATCAATCCAACATTTTTGGTGAAAGTTATGATAATCGCGCCAAGATAGATACAAACATGAATGAGGACTTAAACATGTTGGACTCTTTTAGTCATAACTCCCTCATCCAACCTCAAAATAAAGTGATTCTTAAAGCAATGGATTCTTAAGACATTTATCTATCTTTCCATGAAAATTGGTACCTTTTGAAGTTGTTTTGAAAAAGTTTGGGAGAGCATGATTAGGGTTTGAGCACACTTTGACTTTTTAAGCATATATTGATCTATAGAGCTCTGATTAAGATGGTTCTTAAGTCAAATCAAACTATAGACTTAGAGCTATGATTTCTTTGAAGAAGTCAAATTGGAATTCTGGTTTGAAGATTTCTAAATTCTGTTCACAAATAGGAGTAATGAGTTCGAATATGGTGATTGACTTGTGTGGGCACACCATTGAACAAATTGTGAGGAAAATTTTTAGGATGTTATGAGCAAGAAGATGAATAGATGATGGTTAAGGAAATCCCATTGGATTAAGATCATGTTTCATGATCCGAAGTTGGGCTCGCAAAATCGGGGTCCAACATGTATGATATCAGAGCAAGAGTTGGATCCTGGAGTCAAGCGGGATCCAATAGATGTATGAGTCCGCAAGAGTTGGGTTCCGAAAATGGGATCCAACATGTATGGTATCAAAGCTGATGGTTAAGTAGATTTCATGGGAATACGCTCAAGTTTCATGTTTAAGGAAGAGGTTAGGCTCCGGAATCAAGCGGGTCCAACACATTTTACTTCTAACTTTCACCTTAATTCTTCCCAATTCAAAATATCTTATCCACCAAAAACACCAAAGAAAAACAAGAATCTATCCACATTTCTCATTCAATAGTTCTAACTTCTAAGAAAACGTTCAGGGTCCAACACCACTAATGTTTTCTTTGAATTAAGGAAGTTTAATGATTTCAATTGCATCATAAATGTTGCATTTATTGCTTCTTGAATGAATTGATAAATTGTTATACGTTTGTTATATGAATTGTGTGATGATTTATGAAAAGATTTTGAACGTGATTTTTGAAAAGATAATATGTTTATGAAATTATGTTTTCGGAAATGGTTTTCGAAATATCTCATGTTTATGAAAAATCAAGTTTCGAAAAAGTGCCATTATGGGCAAAAAGTTTACAAGTTATGAAATATGTGTTATGTGGGTTTGTGGTGGTCCCCTAAGTTAAGTCACGGGCACGTTGACCAAGTTGAAGGCTTCTCCCGCTTGCTTGCTAGTGGCACGAAGCTCCTTCATAGACTCCCTCATGTTTACGTCTACACAAAACCACCATGTGAGATTGTGATAGTACATCAAGTATACGACTACACAGGACCATTATGTGGAAATGTGTAGTTCGTCATATTTATGGATCTACCTGAACCATTTTGATGTGCTTATCTGCTTATGATATGTTAACAAGTTTGATGCAAACATGTTTTGAAATTTGTAGATTTTGATTAAGAAATTGAGAACGGTACGATTTATGACTTCAATTTGAATTTTATATTGACAAATGATCATTTCAAAGGTTTTGCTTATTTTTTGGTTATAAACTGTTACCCACGAGTTTTCAAGCTCACCCCTTTTTTGTCCCATCTTCAGGTGAAAAAAATAAGATCGAGTAACCAAGAGTCAAGGAATCATTCTACTTTTGCAATGTTTTTATAAAATAAGTTAAATTTTGTAAAAGTAAGGCTTTAGTCCCATTTTGAGAATTATTGGGTTTGGTATCTTTTGTATTTTGGATTTTGATACTGATGATGTAATGTGGCTTGCAATGCCATTAAAGTTTTTGCAAACTCTTATATAAATTATGTATGGATGATGTGAGTTGAAATTAGATATACATATATATACATATATACATATATATATATATGTATATCTATATATATATATATACACACATAAGTGAGATGTTATGTAAAAGAAAAGAGGAGTTATGAATGATGAGATGTAGTTGAATGGATAAGGATAATATTGCATTAGAGGAAGTGAATTTAGGAAAATTTTCTGGTCTTTCATAAGGGTAAATGTGTGTATTGACTTCAGGGGAAAAACTGCATTAATCTAGGATGAATCGGACAAAATTTTCTTCCTCGAATGTGTAGCTTGGCTATCTTATCTTTTCAATGATATAAAGTATGCAACTTTTAGATATCGGAGTTGAGAGATATGATCATTATAAGTGGAGATGCTTTGGAGAGTGTAGTTAGTGAATTAGAATTTTTGGTGATGTAAGGAAGACCCCTAGTAATCATTCATCTGATTCAGTTTGATTGAATCCCTCCATCTGAGTCAAAGCTCAGCTTTGACTGAATCCATCGTCTGATTCAGCTTTGACTAAATTCTGAACCTATCGTCTGATTCTTTGATTGAATCCTTTAGTTTGATTTAGCTTTCACTGAATCACTTCATCTGATTCTTTGATTGAATCCCTTCGTTTGATGCTTCTTTGACCAAGCCTTCATCTGATACTTCTTTGACCAAGCCTTCATCTTATGCATCTTTGACCAAGCCTTCGTCTGATGCTTCTTTGAACAAGCCTTCGTCTGATGTATCTTTGACCAAGCCTTCGTCTGATGCATCTGTGACTAAGCCTTTGTCTGATGCATCTATGACCAAGTCTTTGTCTGATGCTTCTTTGACCAAGCCTTCATCTGATGCATCTTTGACCAAGCTTTAGTCTAATGCTTCTTTGACCAAGCCTTCGTTTGATGCTTCTTTGACCAAGCCTTCGTCTGATGCATCTTTGACCAAGCCTTCGTCTGATGCATCTGTGACCAAGCCTTCGTCTGATGCATCTTTGACCAAGCCTTCATCTAATGCATCTATGACCAAGCCTTCATCCGATGCTTCTTTAACCAAACCTTCGTCTGAAGCTTTTTTGATCAAGCCTTCGTCTGATTTATCTTTGACCTAGCCTTCGTCTGATTCATTTTAGACTGAATCACTTCGTCTGATCTATATATACTATTGGAAAGTTGGGATTTTGGCCCTTTAGATGAAAAAATCTCTCTTCAAGCTCTTCATAAAAGTTTTAGATCTCGAAGTGCTCTTTGAAACCGTTCTAAGATGATCTTAATTCCATATCTCTAGTGAAAGTTATGCCAATTGTCCCAAGATAGGTACAATATGGTTGAGGGCAAAATCATGTTTGATTCTTTTGGCCATAACTTCTTCGTCCGACCTACAAATGAAGTGATTCTGGAACCAATAGATTCCTAACATATGTTTCTACCTCTCCAAAAAAAAATTAGTAGCCTTTGATGTTGATTCGAAAAATATTGATGGAAAAAAAGTAAGGGTATCTGTTGGAAGAGTATGACTAGGTTATGAACATACTTCGATCTTTAAATCATATCTCGAATTGTAGAGCTCCGAATGAGATGATTTTTATTTTAATAAACTATAGACATAGAGATTCAAATTAGATGAAGAGATAGAATTTTAATTCATTCTATAAGACTTTCAATTTTTGGATGGAAGTTAAGTATAGTGTATTATTTCAGTATAAGAATAATCCGAAAATGTTTGGGGTAATACTTTCAGATTACTGAACCAAATTGAATGATTTTGGTGGCATTAGAAACTTATGAAAATGGGGAACAAATGTTCTGAAGAAGTCAAATTGAAATTCTGGTTTGAAGTTTCCCAAGTCTGTTTTGAAATAGGAGAAATGAGTTTAATGAGGGTTCATTGAAATAAATAAAAAACTAGAGGGAAATGCACTCACGTTTTATGACTCCGAAAATACGAAGTAATGGAGATCATGGTTTATGACAGAGCAAGAGGTTGGGCTCTGGAAACGGGGTCCAACAGTATATATGTATATGTATGTATATGTATATATATATATATATACATATATATATATATACATATATATATATATATATATACACACACACACACACAAAGCTACTGTTTTCTCTACGGATTTCATTTTACTAATTATTTCTTATACAGGAACATATCATTAGGAGAAAAAAACATTTGTTTCAAAAAATTACTATCTTTTCCATGAAAAAAATATACATGTCCATATGATGTCCAAATTTTTATTAGTAATAAATTGAAAATTTTTAAATATATTTTTATAATATTAAAATTTTGCAATTTTAACCCTTGATTGCACATTAAGTAAATATCAACATATATGTAATAGTTTATATATAACACACCTTAAATAAATTATTTATGAATTAAAAAAAGAGTGATAAACTTAAATGGAATATTTTCTACAAGCTTGAGTCATTTGCTTGGAACTAATAAAGTTGATTTTACTTTTAGCAGAGGTATTTGACTTATTATTATTTGCAAATCTCAATCATCTCCTTTTTCATGATCAAAAAATATAGGGAAAATAACTAAATAGCCAAAAAATATCACAAGTATGTAAGAATAAACTAGACAAAAATACATCTTCATCCTAACTCTTAACTCTCTTCCTGCATTAATGCTTTCCTTTCGAAGTTATTCTCAAGTAAAAAGATATTTAACATCTTATACCATGCTCGAGGAGCCTACATGTTACCATTTTCGTCACAAAAATCTTCAAATTCTTCGTTATCAAATTTTCTTCTATAATCACCCTAAATCGATGAAATGCAGCACCTTTTTTCAATCTTTTTTTTTTTTGAAAAACTCCATTATTTCTTTTAATGTTGTTGAAATGTGATACATGTCATGTGTCTTGAACACCAGCTATCAACTATCTATTGATTTTCTCTTGTCTCCGTTTTGAAGCATATCTGCAAAAAGTATTATCTCATTTTAGATACCTAAATGTTTTGGGTCCTTTAAGTTAGTAGTTTAAACTTTCGGTCTCCAAACATACATTTAAGAAAACATTCTCATTCTATAAAATTTATAGGAATGACTAATATTACCATGTTTACCTTAGTAGAAGTACAAAACAAATGAATGAGAATTGATATAATTTCTACCATGTCTCAAGTTCTTGCTATTGTGGTTATAATTACTGCTGGATTTGAAAAAGAAATTCTTGTATGGCCTCATGTTATCGCTTTCATTGTATCCTATTCCGACCTTATAAAAAACGCATTTATTACTACCAAGCAATGCATCAAGGTTATTCCTTCCATCAACGAAATTTGCTAGATCTTTTTATAGAGATAAGATCTTTCCAGCACTTTTCTCTTTCTCAATTTCTTAGGTGGTGACTTTTTTTTCTAACTATCTCACCTTTTCATAATCATTTTTTGGCAATGTATTTTCCAACTTAGCCACTCTTTCTTCCAAAACTTCCTTTTCAAAGACCTTTTGCTTATAATTAACCTCAAGAGACATATTCTTGGTAACCAATTCTCATTCGCAGATTCCAATGATTTTATCTAACTCTTCAGAGATGCATCATTGCTCTTGGACTCCTCAATTTCTTTGAAATATTTCATTGTCAACCTTTTGTACTGATCATAAGATTCATGATATACATTTTTCAATTCATCAACCTCAATATCAGAGTTAGAATAACATACCACATCATCTCCTGATTTATCCATAAGATAGACGTTGCTGACTTCTTCAGACTCTTCTTTTTCAAAGTTTTCAAAATCCTCAATTGACCAGGCTGCTTTTAGTGTCATTCCTCTTCTGTAGGAGAATCCTTTATCTCAACTAAGCTCAGTTTCATAGATCATCAAGTTTTCTCGTAGCCAGTCGAGTGAAATAGTGTCTAAATCCTTTGCAGATTCTAAAGATATCACCTTAAGTCTCCATTCCTTTGATAGAGACCTTAGAATATTTGTTACGAGGTCGTGATGATGTTGTTAAAAAAATCGAAGAATTCATCTATGGTTTCTCCCTATTTTATGCCAATAGTTTCATATTGATGCACTAAAAAGCTTATTCAATGCTTCTTTACCTCATTCATTTAGTTGTGCATTTCTTCTGTCAGCATCATTCCATACTTCTACATTATCTGTAGTGGGAAGTGTAGCTCCAACTCTGATGGCTTGCCAGACTTCAATATCTACATATTGGAGATAGATTGTCATTCTCTCTTTCCAGTATGGGTGGCTGTTTTCATTGAAGTAAGGAAGATTTGAGACCGATTGTCCTTCAAAACTTCTCAAAATGTTTGCCATGATCTATCACGTGCTATAAACACACAAAAATGTGACACCTTGCTCTGATACCAAATGATAAAGCAAACTCATGCAAGAGATAAAAGACAGGGGCTGTTAAAGTTTGAAACAATAGGAGCCTGTCAGACAATAAAAGTCAGTTAGATGATAGGAGCCTGTTAGACGATAGGAGCCTATTAAACGATAAATTATGTCACAACAATTTAAAACAGAAGGCGCATGTTAAAACTGAAAGGAACCTATTGTAAGTTGAAAACAAAATGAGCCTATTATAAAAGTGAAGAAACCTCTTGCTAAAATGAACATATACACAATATAATGAGAAAATATAAAAGTTAAAGAGAGAGAGGAATGGCGTGGTTGATTTATACTGTTTCGGCATATGACCCAAGTCTACGTCTAGTCCCCAAGCATCCAACTTGAGTGTTCCACTAAAATCTCAAGTAGTAATTTGACAAGCCTCTTCAAGCTCATGAGTACATATTTTTCAAGATTTTCCAACCTTCCAAACTAGTAGTATTTAGCTAGCCTTTACAAGCTCTCACAAATGAAGTTTGCTCGATATGTACTTCAATGATTTCTCTCAAGCATAATTTTTACTTTCTAAAGCACAAGAGATTTGATAATGATATCACTTTCAAGAGTATTGATGCTATTGATGTAATTCAAGTGTCTGATTTGTTTTCGCAAAAGTAGTAGCTCTTTCTTAAGTAGACATTTTCTTTAACTAGTCATTGCTTCTCTTATATCTTGAATTGACTTTGAATCATCAATATCATATTTGATAAAATCTTCGAGTATCCAAATATTAAGATAAATGATCATATCACGGAGCTGATTGTGATTTGTAAGATCTTTCCAAATATTGTGTCATCATTTTTAATAAATCAGGTAAGTTCATAAGGAAAGTTTCTACAAGAAATAAACATGTTAGGAATAAAAGGAAATAAATCTAATTTGAAAGGTCATCATCAAAATCATTAATTCTTGAGCTAATATAGGTTTTTCTCAGCAATTATTATCTTTCTGTAATGATTTCTTGAATTGTAGTGCAATGAAAAAAAATTTAGTTGCTTAATGCTTCATGATTTCAATTATGGCATATTTGGTTGAGTGGAATAGCTATTCTATTACTGATGTATTTCTAATGAATAGTTATTCCTTTGTTTGGTTAAAAAATAATATACAGAATAACTAATTACAAGTTTAGTTATTCCTACACTTTCAGGAATATCTAAAGATATCTTTCCCCTATCTTTACCTATGTCGTGAAACATGGAATAGGTAAGATAATCTTTCTTCTTATCATCATCATCATCATCATCATCATCAATAATTTTCTTCTTCACAGAATAGGTAAAAACAATCTTTCTCCCTATTATTATTATTATTATTATTATTATTATTTTTATTTTTATTTTTCTTCTTCTTCTTCTTCTTCTTATCGTTTTTATTCTTCTTATTCTTCTTCTTCTTCTTCTTCTCTTATTATTATTATTCTAAGAAAATTAATAATAATAACAAGAAAATTAATAATAATAAGGAAGTTAATAATAACAATAATAATAAGAAAAAGAAGAAGGAGAAGAAGAAAATTAATACTAATAATATTATTATAATATTAAGAAAATTAATGATAATAAAATAATAATAATAATCATCATCATCATCATGGAGACTAAAATGAATATTTTAGTCTTTGTGCTAGTTATTCCTTTTTCATCTCAAAATTTTGTTTTTAAACCAAACATTAGCTTACATCATTATTAAAAATTCTTAGGAATAAACCAAACTAAATAATACCTATTCCATTCTATTCCTCATCTATTCTATGCCTAAGAATAATCATTCCATTCCTTATCTATTTCAGCAGATAAACCAAACATCCTGTTAAGGATGTAATGGGAATGTTGGGCTGTCAAGCTCGAGCCCGGTCAATTCCTAGGCTGCTGTGGCCGAGACTCAAGGCAGCAAGCATGGGCTGGAGCCTAATTGGGCCTAATACAATATGAGCCTAAGACTCACCTGCCCAATTCTTTTTAAATTAAAAAAGCAAAGAACTTCATTTCGCTTCCAATTTTTTTAGAAATTTGCTTACAAAAGAAAAACACATATTGAGTGTTTCAGTTAAACTGTTTTAACCGAAACACTAAATAATATCATTTTTGTCCGTAATTTGTTCAAGTTTTTACTAAGAAAATTTTAAAATTACTATTTCTTTCAGGAGTGAATATGTGCGAAATCATCAGTAATGCATGACAAACAGACGTCGAAGTCAATGGTTGCTGGTTTAACCATTCGGTTGGTGTGAACTTATAATGCTTATTGTACAACGCAATCGGTATGAACTATTTGATACGGCAATACTTTCATGACAACATTACGTCCAAGCTTTGCGCCAGGTCAGGAAACAAAGGGGCTACGTCCAAGTTAACAATACATCGTTTGTTTTAATTGGTTATGTTATGTATTTATTTTTTATTTTTATTTTTTTCACACGAGCTTGTTAGAAATTAGAAATAACCTCTCCATCAGTTAGAAATAAAATTACTTTCCTTCTCGTATGAGCTCGTAGGCTCGTTGTAAATTCTAACATGGTATCAGTGCAGGTTGCTCTTATGTTAGTCGTTAATTCCACAAAATGATAGATTATGTCACGTGTTAGACCCACACGTGAGGGGAGTGTGTTGGAATATAAAAAGTGAGAACATTGGAGAAAGAGAAGAAAGAAGACTAGCATATAAACTTAGTGGACTATTCCACCTATCGCCAATTGGTTTTAGAATAAAACCTCACTTAAACTTCTATGTGGTCTAACTTTTCTTCTCGTGTGAGCCCGTAGATTTATTGTAAATTCTAACAGGACCTCTACCTTACATTGAGCGGAACTTTTACTGTAATATTGTTAGTGTTATTTTGTTTATATAGTGCACTTAATATTATTACACTTTATCAAACTTATTACAAATATTATTTTATAAAATTATATAACATAGTCTAGTGATAAAGAATTTAGTAACATCCAAATGGAGTTGCTCTCGTATTTAACATATCATTTTTGGTCCCAATTAATCACTATAGGCATACTTATTTCTGTATCGTGCCACGACACCGAATACTAGCTAGTTAAAAGTTGAGAAAGTCTCTAACAGCTATAATATAAGCAGTGTTTGGTAGAATATGTATGACTACGAGTTATAAACACTTCCCTGTTTTTGCGCTCAGGTGGTTTGTTCATACACTTGCTTAATCCAGGACCCTGGGGCTAATGCCAAACTTTATCTTGGTATATAAATTAGAAAGGTTAGATCAGGCATTTGCATGCAACTCCAAGAATATGGTTTCAATAATAGGCGTCCTCCAAACTTTTCTCTCGATCTTTGGCTTACTTGTACTCTTTTGTTTTAGCAAGAAAATTGTCATTCCAAAGAAATGGCCACTTATAGGAATGTTGCCTATCGTTCTTCTTCCAGCATATCGGATTTATGATATATGTACTAAAGTTTTAGCTCGAGAAAAGGGCACATTCCAGTTCCAAGGACCTTGGTTTAGCAACATGAACATGTTGATCACGGCTGATCCAGCAAACATTAAATACGTTCTGAACTCTAATGTGGCCAACTTCCCCAAAGGAGAGGAGTTCAAGGAAATTCTAGAGGTCTTTGGAGATGGAATCTTCAGTGCAGATTCTGATTCTTGGACAAGCCAAAGAAAAGTTGCTCAAGAGTTGATTACAGATCGGAGGTTTTACCAGTACTTCATCAAGAGCACTCAGGAGAAGATCGATACAGGGCTCATTCCAGTCCTTGATCACGTAGCTAATCAAGAACTAGTCCTGGACCTGCAAGATGTGTTACAGAGATTCAGTTTTGACGCCACTTGCATTGTGGTTACTGGGTATGACCCCAAATGCCTTTCCATTGAATTCCCTGAAGTTGAATTCTCGAGAGCTGTTGATAATGCACTCGAAGCAACACTTTATCGACATATTTTGCCTAAGAGCATTTGGAAACTACAAAGGTGGCTAGGAATTGGGGTGGAGAACAAATTTAGTAAAGCTCAGGAAACTCTCAATCGGATCCTATTTGATATTATAGCAGCAAAAGATAAAGATATGAAACAAGGAACAAGACTCAAAGATGGACATGGTATCGACCTTTTGACATCATATATGAGTACTGAATCTACTTCCATCGGAACCAAATTAGATTACAAATTTCTTGGAGATGTCATCTTAAACTTTTTGATGGCTGGTCGAGATACAATAGCTTCAACCATGACCTGGTTTTTCTGGCTGGTTTCAGAGAGCCCACAAGTAGAAACCAAGATTATAGAGGAGCTAAGAAGCATACTACCATCAAAAGAATCTGATAAAATGCAGCTTTTTAAGATAGAAGATCTCAAGAAACTTGCTTATCTGCATGGTGCGATATGTGAAGCACTAAGACTGTACCCTCCAGTTCCTTTTAACCACAAGTCCTCAGTTAGAGAAGACACACTTCCAAGTGGTCACTTTGTTTGTCCAAAGATGAAAGTAATTCCTTGTGTGTATGCAATGGGAAGGATGAGCTCAATATGGGGAGATGACTGCTTAGAGTTTAAGCCTGAAAGATGGATTTCACAAGTTGGAGAGATTAAGCATGAACCATCCTACAAGTTCGCAGTTTTTGGAGCTGGACCGAGGATTTGTCTCGGGAAAGAGGTTGCTTTGATTCAAATGAAGGCAATTGCTGCATCAGTTGTCTACAATTATCACGTTCAAGTTGTTGAAGGGCATAATGTAGTCCCTAGTCTTTCCATAATTCTTCGTATGAAGCATGGGCTCAAGGTTAGGATTTCCAGGAGATGGATGACATAATCTTAACTTGTTATTTTGTTTTGCTGATTCTCAATATACAGTTGATGAGTCAAGAATTACACCTTGTAGATTCTTAAAAGTTTCTAAATGTAAGCCAAACAGTGATTCAATTCTTGAAAGTTTAGGTGTAAGTTTAAAATTAAATTATCTCTCCTTCTGATTATATTAACTAGGCAAAAAATAAAATTGGTGTTGTTTTAAATCAATTTGTTCTTAATTAAAACTGTTTTTTTAAACTAAGCAAATTCATTAAAAAACAACTAGAAAATCAAACCAGAAGAAGCACCTAAACCCAAAGCCAATAGGCTTTACCCTATTACACCCGAACCTAGAACCTCTTCTGAAGTGATAACAAGCGATGGACAATCACAAAGAAGAACAGAAACAATACTGCTTGGGATAGAATCCCACTCAAACCGGTTTGCATGTAGTAAAACGACCCTTGCTAACGTATGAGCAACCTTATTAGCATTCCGTGAAGTCCAATGGAAGGACAAATGGGTGAAGTTGTTCTTAAGCGAGAGACATTCAGCCAACACTGTGTCAACCTCTAACAGATTACTGGATGAGTTATTAATATGATTTAATATTGTCATATCTTGTTGGCATCAATTCATTTCATAAAAAGCATTTTATTTATGTTAAATTATAAATAATTATAAGAAAACTGATGGATTTAATATATTTCATAATTTATTGGTTTTAATATATTTCATAAAAATATTTATTTATTTTAAATTATAAAAAAATTAGAAAATTTCTTCATGTTCTATACTAATATGACATTTTCAGAAAAATCATAATACTTAAAAAATAATTCTGAAATATATGAAGATACATTATATACGAATTTAGAATTTAACACATAAAAATAAATTTCTTGGCATGTTTCTCTCATAATAACTAATTTTTAGTGGTTTCAATTTTATTTTTAATGTACGCAAAATTAGACTGATGATTTATTATTGAATTATTTATAGCAATTTTAGTACTTATTCATGTGCTTGACAATGGTGCAAAAACTTCATTCAAGTGCAATAAATTCATAGGGTGCTTGGAGATAAAAACAATCCGGATGTAGTTGGTATACACACAAAGAAGAATTTGTCAGGAACTGTGAACTTAATGTGTTGCTTCAACTACAAACCGTGAGTTGAATTGAGCTTTGATAATGTGTCTCCTTAACTGACTCCGATAAAGCTCCGCACGAAAGACATGTATTATGAACTGCTACTTATTAACGACAATATGGAAATATATCATTTCTACATTTTCACTCCTTGCAAATCTCCATCTCAACATCTTCTCATTTTTGTCTCCAACGGTTTCTTACCATTCCAAGCTTCCCATATTTGACGTCTTCCTCATTTCATGTAATCTTGTATCTATTTCCTTATCTTTAGTTATGTATATATAGCTTCTTTGTAAACAGATAGTGAAGAAGAAAACATTCAAAATTTCAAACAATATTTTATATTTCTCTAGATTTACATGGTATCAGAGCCTTGCTAATTAGACGGCTGGATTTTTTTGTGTTACTTAGTTATTTGTTTTGTAGTGATTCCGATCACATCTGAAATCAGTATGGAGACTCTCGAC